>VZTH01012678.1:301036-457423 GCA_013397815.1 Aleadryas rufinucha
TATGATAAATTTTTAAAAACAGTTAAGTGGTAGATAGCTGGAGTTTTTAATATCTAAATCTCCCCACCTGGCACGGCTAGAGTGCCTAAGCCCAGGGCTCCAAGTAGTGGCCATCATTATGTGGTATCTGCAGGTAAACTTGTGTCTGATCACCTTGAAGGTGTTTATTGAAAGCCTTCAGAAGCAGAGGGGTCCTTTTCTCCCATCATATAGTCCCTCAGACCAGGTCACACAGGCAGTGTGGGGCAGAGTGAGGCAGCAGCTTTGCTGGCTGTGGTTTACTCTGACACATTTGCCTTGGTGGCCATGGGCAAGTCAATTAAGTTCCATGGTTCAGCTTTCTCACTTGTGAGAGGTGAATGCTACGCTGATTTTAAAACATCAACAGTGTTTTTTGAGAATTAATTAGTTGGTGTTTGAGGCACAATAGTTCTCCATAGAGGTTATTCACTGAGCTCCTGGTCCCTTTGCTCTGGAGGGTGTTAATTGCTGTATGCTTGTGGGATAGCCCTAATGGGATGAGAGTAAAGGCATGTGGAGGTGAGTGTGTGATTAACAAAACAAGCCTGGGGTAGAACAGATTTCCCCAGGTGAGAAACTGAGTTGCTGTTGGCCTCTGGCTTTCCTTTTGGCATGTATTCCTGAAAAGGCCCCAGTCCAAAGAGCATCCCATGATAAATCCCACCATTGATGGGTCTTGAGGCTTTCAGGGCTGTTCCTTTCTTCACAAGTGCTCAGAGCTTTCGGAAGTGCTCAGCCATGCAAGGGCAGGAAGGATCTGAAATTCCCTTCCCCTCCTATCTGTGTGGCCAGGTGAGGAAGCGAGGAATGTAATTTCATGCACCATAAATAATAATAATTCCAAGTACTTAGGACTCGAGCATGCACATTACTGTGGTGTGAGCTCTCTCCCCTGGCTGCAGTTGGAGTAATCACACTTAGGGACCTGTTTGTCTTGGCAGAGCTGCCCTTAGGAATGAGGTAACTTTGGAAAAGACATTCCTTCACTCATGGCAAATGGCTAAAAATATCTGAACTTCCACAGGCCTGGGGAGGAGAGCAGGAGTCAGGGTAAAGCACAGAGCATGGACCTCTGGAGGTGCAATTTTGAGCTCTGCACAGAGCTGAGCAGGGGCTGCAGGTCCCCAACACCCTGCCACAACACCTTTGTTGGACCAGGCACTACCACAGAATGTGTAATGGGGCTCAAAATGTTTCACCCAATTTAGCCACTCAGAGTATGCAAATAACCTCTGTCCTTGCTAAAACCCCTATTTTGCAGCTCAGTGACTTACATACTGAGTGTACAAGAGTGATACAAGAGCCTCTGCTCTGCCAATAGCTGTGAGAGTATCGTGGACAGTGCTTTGGGACAGAGTACACAGCACTGTTATTAACCAAAGATGGACTGAAGATTAATGTGCTTTTCCTCCTTTAAAATAAAATTAGACAGCCTTTCTCTTTTATGACAGAAGAGATGCTGGTAAAGGATTAAAGTTCGGGGTGTTAAACTATTTGGACATGCAGGAATGGTGCAATGTGAACTGACCAAAAGCTGATAGTTGCCTTTCTTGTGTGTGTGTGCCTTTGTATAAAAGAAACTTTTCAGAATGAAACAAAAAAAGGCATAATTTCACAGCTTGAAGGAAGGTAATGAAGTGCTGCAGTTATGCCTCTCCCTGAAGATCTGTCCTCAAGCCTTTAGAGGCAAAGCAAAGGGCTTGCTCAGGTAGTTTATTATGCAGTGAGAGTTCCTGCTGCTGCTTTTCCTGTGCAGCTGGAACCCCAGCCCGGGGTGTTTTCATGTGTGATGCATGCGCTTACTTGGAGACACTTCATAAATCACATCTGAAAAGTGACTTGTGTCTGTGTGTTTTGCTTAGTTTTGTTTTGGAATTTGGCAATAAACAATCCAACTAAAAGAAAAATCAAGCTTGGGATTGGCTCAGTCACCAGCTCTGGGGGAAGGGGGATTCTGGAGATCAGCGTATTTATAAGTATGCAGTAGTTGGAATGGGTGTATCGGCTACTTTTTTGGCAAGGCTGATGTTGCTTGATTATTAAGAATGATTCTGTATTATTTATGTCACCCATCTGAGGTTGCTCTATCTTTGCAGATGTGCCCTAAAGCAGGGAAGCAGAGCACAGGCAGTGAAGCCAGACTGCTTAAGTTTTATTGGAAAGCACTGCTTTCACTGTAAGAACAGCTTTTTACAGCCAGGCAGCTCCGTCTGTCCTTGTTTTCCTTCCAGGAATGCAAGCGGCTGGGGGGGACAAGAAGCAGAGAAATGCAACTTTGATTGAAACTCTAGGGGACCATGAAAAAGAGCAGAAAGGAAAGCAAGAAAGCCATAAAAACACTGTAGTGGGGGCGAGTGAAAGCATGACATAGTCCTGAGAGCACGATGGGGCTGTAGGAGCTGTAGCTCCTCTTTCCTCAGGATGCTTTGGATTCTTGCTATGAAAACTCCTCCAGCTAGTAACCTTCCCTGAGGAGGTTGGAGAGAACATGGATGTGGTTTAACTCATTTCCTCTTGTAGTGCTTGCGATGGGAAAGGCTGTACCTGTCTGTGGGAGCAATGTGTGGGTCCCACTCACTGTCCCTGAAGAGCTTTATGTCAGCCCTCAGTGCCCCACAGAGGTGCTGAATGCAGGACTGAGGCCAGGAGAGGTGTAAATCCTGACCTGCATGAGCTCTTAGGTATTTGTGTGCTTCAGCCAGGAATCAGGACCACACACCCATTCTCTCAGTCCCATCTTGAAGGCTGCAGGAGCTGAATTCCACGCTGCCAGCAATTTTTCTGCTTCCCTGACTAAGGCCTCTGGAGGCACCCAGTAGGTGTCTGCCTTGTGTGGCTGATGTCTGAAGCACTGTCATCTTCTTTACCTAGATGGGATGAGTGGGATGGCCAGGCTCTCCTTACGGATGCTCCTGAGGGAAGAGCAGCACTATGGACCATCATGGCTGCTGTCAGGGACACAGCCCTTCCTCACCAGGATTGCCAAAATCAAATCCACCCATGCGGTGATGAGGCTTCACAGCAAGGCTCTGCCCTGTGCCTTTTGGGCTCAGAGCTATGCAGGGCTGAGCTTCTCCAGGAAGAGAAGGCAACTCCTTCAGCAAGGCCCTCTGGTCTCTTCAGGATGTGGAAATTATCAAGCCCTCCTGAGGCTGAGCTGAGGTTTGGAAGTGCAGCTCCTGAGCCCTGAGCTCCCCTGACAAGGTTGCAGAAGGTGTGCACTTGTTTGATGGAGAGTGGCTGTGACTGCTGGGCTTTGCTCTGAGGCTGGGGCTGTCACTGTGACAAGATCCTGCTGGAGGAGATGAGTCCTTCAGGAGTGCTTAGCTGAGCCAGTGGCATTCCTGGCCGTGTGCAGAGGATGCCAGCCTTAGATGTCAAAGGAAGTCTAGGTGTGAAGGAATTTACTGAGGTGCCTGGGCAGGAAATCAGTATTTTTTTTGTGACTCATTTTGTTAGTGTACCTTCTCCCTGAAGTGAAATTTGTGTGCCTGATTGCTGTGTCATGAATCCTAACTCCAGTGGTACTCCCAGGGTGAGAAATAAAATAAGGGCAAAGAAAAAGCAGGCAGAGCCCAACCTTATGGCTTTGTCTTTGCCAGGGCTGATGTGGTAACACCAACAAACTCCATGCCAGTGGTCACAGCTCTGGAGTTCTCCTCTGTCTGTTGTAGTGTCTGCAGAGAAAGGCAGCCTTGTCTGCTTCTCTTCTTTTTCTCCTTGCTTTGCCAGGATGATGCATTTATTTGGGTTAGGTGTCAAGCTACATCCTCTGCTAGAACAACACCTCTGGCTGCCAGAATCAGGTCACTGCTGGTCACTTGCTGAACACTTAGGTTATTTCAGGCTTTGGCTCTCTGCAACACTTAGGTGATGATTTTGGAAACGCTGCATTGTGGAAGCTCCCACCCAAATCACGCTTTGGGAAGAGCTCCTGCTCAGCTGGGAGCATGATGCCTCAGTGACTTATTACAGACCTTAGCAATGCCACCTAAAACTGAGGTGACCAAAACTCAGTTGTCACATCCAGATAAGGGGATTTGATGGTCGAGCAAACAACTGTGACTGAATTAGTCTGGATTAAGTCTGGCAGGCTCTGGAGATCTGGGAAACCAAGAATGATTTGTGATAGTACTGTGTCTATGACCAGCAGGCAATTTAAAGCTGCTGATGCAGGTGGGCTTTGTCAGCATCTTCTGGTTCACGTGGAGAGGAAACTGCTCACTCCTGAGTCATGCAACTGTGAGCTCCTTTTGGGAGCTCATTAGTCACAAAGCAGGGTGGACACTGGCCACTCCTGACAGACATGCAGTCAGGGGAGACTCTTGTGGCAATGCACTTCCATCCTTTCCATTAGAAGTGTTTTCCCAGTGACTAACCGAGGTTTTCCTGATGTAACTTGTCTTAGCCCACGACTTGTCACATGTCCAAATGAGCACAGAAAACAGATTCTTTCTTTTTGCTGTCTAGCAACCTCTGTATTTTTGAAGCCTGTTTTCATGTCTCCCAGGTTCCTCCTCAGTCTCCTGCTGTTAGAGTGACAGTATCAGTGCCTCCTAAAATTTGTGATTGTTCTTTCACTTTCCTCTGGAATCTCTCATGGAGCTCCGTGTTTCACTTGCATTCCAGAGCACCAGACCAGGCAGAGGACTCTAGCTGAGATCTTACTACTGCTGAGCAAAAGGAAAGGGTTTAGATCTTCTGGTCTGGGGTTCATCAGCCACTTAACATCACTGGTTGATGTTCATCATTCTGATCTGCAGGACTGCTATGCAGAAAGCTGATTTTCACCCTGTATCTGCCTCGTGGAATGTTCCTGGCTGATTTTGGTGTCTTGGACTTGCCTGTATCTCCAGTCTCTCAAGATCACGTTTGAATTCTCTCCCTCTCATTTTATTGGAGTCCTTCCTAGTGTAGTATCATCTGCAAATGTAATAAGCATTATCTATATTCCAGCATCCTGGTCATCATCCAGGTACTCTGTGTTCAGGAAAATGAAAATATTTTCATTAGAACCGGATCTAGGACTGACCTCTGCAAAACCCCACTTGATGTATCCTTTCTCTGTGAAAAATGAATCCTTGATAACTACACACTAAACACTTTTCCAGCTAGTTTGGTTCCTGCCTTAAGAGCACACTGTGCTTCTGTAGTTTGATTATGAGAAGGTCCTGAGAGACACTGTTCTTTCCAGGACACTGCTGATGTGGAGCCTTGAATAGGGAAGGTTCAGATTAGCAGTAAATTAATCCTCTGGTGAAGGCAGACCATAAATGAAATGCTAGAACACGCAGTGGCCACACTGAAGGCTATTGCTCATTTTTTTCCCTTCATTTTCTGAGCAGCAGCACAGCTCTCAAGACCACACAGCATTTGATGCTACAAGGCAAACAGTGCGTCTTTCAGAACATTTCACTGACTTTCCTACTAGAGGCATATGAATTTTTCCCTCTCCAAAACACCTTTCCCAAGACAGGGAAATACTGTCTAGAATGAGTGTTGGTGTTCCCACACCTTTCTGAAGAGCTGCGCGGTTGGAAGTCAGCAGCCAGCCTTTACCTGGAAAATAGATTTCATTTGAAGAATTGGCAAGTCCTGGTTTGTGAAGACATTTTTCTAGGTTAAAACATAGGAATCAGATTAATAAATGAGATCCAGCCAGGAAGAATATATGATGAGTCCCAGCCTGGAGTACTGCATCCAGGTCTGGGGTCCTCAGCACAAGAAAGAGGTGGACCTGTTGGAATGGGTCCAGAGAAGGAGCAATGGTGATCAGAGCAGCACCTTCCCTATGAAGACAGGCTGAGAGAGCTGCGGTTGTTCAGCCTGGAGATGAGAAGGCTTTGGGGAAAACTCATTGCATCGTTCCAGTACCTTAAGGGGGTTTATAAAAAGAAGGGAGAGGGACTTTTAATATGGGCAGACAGTGACAGGACAAGGGATAATGGTTTTAAACTGAAAGAGGGCAGGTTTAGATTAGATGTCAGGAAGAAATTCTGTACTCATAACATGGTGAGACACTGGGACAGGATGCCCAGAGAGGCTGTGGATGCCTCATCCCTGGAATTGTTAAGGGCTGGGTTTGATGGGGCCCTGAGTGACCTGGTCTAGTGAATGGCATCTCTGCCCATGGCAGGGGATTGGAATGAGATGATCTTTAAGGTCCCTTCCAACCCAAACCATTTTATGATTCTGCATTTCTAAGATACTGCATGTAAATAGGTGCTCAGTAGGATTTTTTTATAGTGCAGCTGCATTTGCTGGGAGATAAGTAAAAATTAATTTTCTTTCTACATAGTTTACATCACAGATTCTGCTTTTAGCTCACCTCTGCTCAAACTATTTATATTAAACATGCAGACACAGGCTTTTTGCCTGTGTTTCTGACTGCTCTCGCTGGCTGCATCCATACCAGCAAACTGCACAGGTCCGAGGTGTGGGCTCAAGCATCATCCAAATGGTTGAATTGTTTCTGTTCTCTTTGCCCTGACTTTGCCCCCTGCTATGTAACCCTCATCCACACATGGTTTGTGAGCCAGCTTGGCTCTTCCCAGTGAGCAGTAAGAATGAAGCCACACCATGTGGGAGGGTGCAAGGGAGAAAGTTCAGCCATATGGTCACAATCTGTGCTGTGCCTGTTGCCCTGAGGGTCAGAGAATGAGCCTTGACCTGTCTTAGTTATAAGCAGAGACACAGTGGCTGCAGAACCCCTCCATTGTAAGAAAAGTTACAGAATACTTCAATACATTTTCATTTATTTGCAAGGTCTCCTTCCCCTTGTGCTTCCGCCAGGTTTGTTTTTAAGTCCAGATGTTAATACTTGCACATAGCTGAGTTTCATGACCATACACGTGCCTGAATTTGTTTGGACAAAGGGTCTTTTGTGGTGGAGGCTTAGCACTTTGTGAGCCATGGGTTAGTCTTCAAAATAGTTTTTTCATTAATACCTAATTTATGGTGTGGAGGAGGAGGAAGGCAAGTTTGTTGTTTAGATTTTTTGACTCATTAACTTTATTCTGTGAGCAGCTGAGTGTATGAGGATGCTTACACATGTGCTTCATGACATGACTTGAGCTAATTACAAAATCTTGAAAACAGAAGCAGGACAAACCTGGCTGATTGCTCCTGCCAACTGTTTGCTAAATTGGCTCATTCGATTCACTGAAATGGCAGAAAATTAAAAAGGCAAAAAAGTGACTGCTTGGATTTGCAAGTAAAACCAGCTTGCTTTCGACTGGACAGGGGAAGAGAACAAATGGGGGCATGAGGGTAGCTAGAAGTAGGGAAGTAAAAGGGATTCAGGGTCAGAAGAAGAGAAAAGCAGGACAGAGGTGAGGGAAACTAAAACCTCCCCTTTTTTTGCAACAGTACACTCTTAATTGGCTTAACTGTTTCAGTGAGCACTTACTTTTCTAGGTGATGGAGAAGGGTAGATGACTTCAAAGAATAGGCCAGTCCAAGAATCAGTAGCACCTATTGCAGGATGGGCTGAATTGCCTTGGGAAGGCGAATTGTCTCCACCTGTTAGTGACATAGGGGATTCCATTCTAGTTGAAACTAATCTTTTAAATTTTAGACTGACATTGCGTGAAGCCTGATATCAGACCAGAACACATGGAATTATCAACATTAAAACGTCGAGACAAAGATGAAGCAAGACATTTCTGTATGCTTAGTCTCAACCCAGGTTTCTATCCCTTCTGTTAGTGGAGCTGATACTCAGTACATTGAATGATGCAAATACTGATTAGCAGAAGCATTTCTTGGTGCTAAATTCCGTTGGTCACCACATACTCCCACATCAAATGTTGGATATTGTGCCTGGTTTGACACCAAGATGAGCAATGCAGCTGATGAGCTTGAGGGAAGGGGTCTCAGAGGGACCTTGGCAGTCTCCATCAAGTTCAACCAGGCCAAGTGCCAGGTCCTGCACCGAGACAGTCTCCAGTACCAATACTGACTGGAGGAGGAAGGGACTGAGAGCAGCCCTGTGGAGAAGGACTTGGAGATGAAAACTGGATGTGAGAGCAATGTGAACTTGCAGCCTGAAAAACAGAGAGAGTATTTGCCAAGACCTGTGGACAGGGCAAGGGGAAATGGTTTTAAGCTGAAAAAGGGTAAATGGGATTAGGTATAAGGAAAAAAAATGAGGGAGGTGATACACTGGAACTGGTTGCCCAGAGAAGATGTGGATGCCCCATCACTGGAAGTGTTCAAGGTAAGGTTGGATGGGCTTTGAGCTACCTGACCTCAGTCCCCATGTCAGAGGGGTTGGATTGAGGTGATCTTTAAGGTCCCTTCCAACCCAAACGGTTACGTGTTTCTATGATTTGGACTCCTGTTAACATACTTTGAGAGGTTTTCAGTTTGGTTTATACGTCAGATTTCTTTGCAACTCTCTTGTGTAGATTTCACAGAGTCACAGAATTGATCAGGTTGGAAGGGACCTCAGTGGGTCATCTGCTCAAGCAGAATTCCCCGCAGCACAGGGCACAGGATTGTGTCCAGACAGGTCTGGAATATCTCCGATAAGGGAGACTCCACACACTCTCTGGGCGACCTGTTCCAGTGCTCGGTCACTGCACAGGACACAAATTCTTCATATCCATGTGGAACTTCCTGGGCATCAGTTTCTGCCCATTGCCTTCTGTTCTGTTGCTTAGATTTCAGGCTTGTTGTTCTGAAGTGTCTCTCGAAGTGTCTCTGTTGGGTCTGGGAAAGTGTTCAAAGCCAAAATGTGAAAGGGAGAATAACTCACCCTGAGCTGTAAAGGATACCTCAGTGGGAAACATTGCATCAGAATGGTTTCTGTTTGGAGTTCGAGTGCATTAATGGTAACCTCAGTCACTGGCCTGCTGCTCCCAGGCTGCCATTTGTTGTACTGGAGCTGTCAGCATTGTCTCTCAGTTCTTGCCTTGAGAGGCCATTTCAGGTCTCCAGACTAGGGATGAAACTGCTTTTCTTCTGGCTTTGTGTAATAAGGGTCCTGAAATGGACCTATGTACCAGCACCTGCTCTGTCACACCAGCACCTCTGATGAGGCGTTTGAACTACCATGGGAATTACATCATGGAACAGGGTAGAAGTGTATTGGGATATTTATTTTTTTTTCCAGATGATACATCTGAAAGTTCACAGGCAGGTCTCCCTTAAGTCCTCACTTTGGTCATTGCCTGTTAAAAAACTTTCTGAAATGTCCTTAGCTGCTCCAATAGGAACTGGTCCACCCTCAAGATTTACCAGCTCCATGATGTTGATTAAGGGTTGATTTTTTCACACTTCTGATTGATTGGCAATTATGAAGTCTGCTTGTTGCAGGTTTCCAGCATAGAATCAGTGATTATTTTTCTCTGTTAACGATGTTATGAGCCAAGCTCTGAGCCTCTGGCAATGCTCTGAATTGCTCATCATCATCTTGAATTTAGATTTCATGATAATTAGGTTGTCTGAGTTGGACAGTGAGAATGGGCATGCTGATCTAACCCTCCACCACGCAAGTTGTTATTTCCCAAGCCATCTGCATGCTGTGAAAGCAGACTGGGAAGCTCCTCAAATTTTCAAAGGTGAAGAGAATAAAAAAAAAGTTTTCCTTAACAAGCCATTTCTGAGTGCTTTGCAAACCACATCTTGAGTGTCAGCAGGACATAGAAGGGAGCCTGGTCATATAAAGCTGCAAATAGGAATCAAACAGACCGTGTTTTGTAGATGCACGTTGCTGAAAGTTGCTCCCCACTTGCTTTTGGGAAGACTCAAACCCTCCCCAGAGCTGTGTGGGGTGGTTTGCCCCTTCTCTCATTGCTGGTTCTCAGGGCTCTCAGAAACTGAAACGAGCCAAAATGGGGCACTAGTCACAACCAGATGTTGGGCTGCCTCGTGTGCCAGGAAGTGGCGGGTGATAAATCCCAGGCAGGCCTGTGCTGGGGGGGTGACACCCCACACATGTGATTGCCATTAACCATTGGCTTTGTGAGAGGGAAGGGAAACAACAGGGCAGAGAACTACGAGGGGTTTGGGTCCGAGGGGCCACGGGACAACTTTCAGAGGTGGCAGGGTGAGACACACTGACTTACACATCTCCATGGGACAGATGCCAGTGCAGGAAGGTTTTAAGTAGCCTTCAGGAGTCAGGAATGTGAGAAATGAGCATTGACATGAAATAAATGCATGCAAAATGCATTTATTTAGCTCAGAGGGTTTTATTAGCTCACCTTAGAGAGAGGACTATGCATAAGAGTCTGTTGCCTACTTTAAATACTATGCCTGGTCAGGTGGACCTTCCTGGCTTTTTGCTTATTTATTTTTCACCCCCCAAGCATGTGATCCACAGTGTTGAGAACAGAAACATACCCAGAGCCAAACCAGGTAAAATAAACCCTGATTCTTGCAAGTGGCTGCAGGCAGAATTCCATCACAAACAGGCAATGAAATAGGATCATAGGACCACTTGGCATATGGTAATTCAGGTTGGGAGGGAGCCCTGAAGGGCTCTGACCCTACCTTCTCCTCAAAGCTGGATCAGCTGCAGGGGCAGACTGGGTTGCTCAGGGATTTGCTGCAGGTAGCACGTAGGATGTTGGGAAACAGGACAAATGCTGAGGTAGTAGTGTAGCCTTTCTCTCTGCATACTGAAAATCTCAGCCTTTAGTTTTGGTTTTAAATTAGATGTTTCTGTTTGAACCACAATTAAAGAGCTTTGAACTAAAACCTCTTACCCTACAGTCATTTTCAGCTACCACTGTACACACAGACATGGATACAGGACAGCTGGTGCAAAATGCCCTTAATTGTCTGTCTGTGAGGTCTGGGATGGGAAAAGAGAGGATTAAAAGCTAAGGAGGGGTCATCCCTAAGTGTACTGGCAGAAAGATGGTTCCTGGAGGACCGGCCCAAAGCAAGGCAGAGAATTTAAGAAGTGATGTCTAATTTGGGGCATTCCTCAGAGACAGCAGGGTGGAACTGCAAGAGGGACACCAGTTAGGGGGAACAGGAGAAGGAAGAATGTTGGCTGCATGAGTGTGTGGGGAAGAGCTGGGAAGGGACCAGACAATTCTGGCATAAAAGAAAGGAATCTGATGGTGCTGAGATCACAGGAAACACTACCTTTGTGTGCACATAAATAATAATGGTAATGCAGGAGCTGATAGTATGGGAGTGTAGTTCATGTTTGGAAAAACATGAGGTTAAGTGATGTTAGAAGCAGAATTGAAGATGCATGCTTTAGCATAATGGGAATCTCATTATGCATACATTTAAATATCTTCTCCAGTACATCCAGTGCTTTATAAAGGTCATAGGCTCATTTGTGGAGTTTAAAAGCCAGAAGAGACTGTGGGATCATCCAACATGATGTAATAGATATAAATCTAATTACATCTTATCCATGTGCCTTTATACTAAACTCAGTACAATAAACACATCCCATCTTGGGGTTTAGACCTTGTCTGGAGAACCCATAAGAAGGGCAAGACACCTGTGGCAGTGATAGTAAGGATTAGTGATCCTGACTGTTTAAGACCAGCAGTGTTTCTGTAATTTAGGAAGTGTGCTATGTCTCCTGCTAGACTGAATTGTTCACTGGAAACTGGCAGCTTCCTTCTCTTCATACATCAAGGCATCTTTCACAGACTCCATGTTGATACAGTAAACATCACTCTCTTTCCCTTTTCCAGCATAAAGCACTTTTCCAGGTCTTGAATCACATGACAAACTCATCCCTGTGTCTTCATTCATCTTTTTTCAAGTTAAAACGAATGGACTGCCAGAATCATAAAATCATTAAAATTGGAAAAGGCCTCTGAGATCTGTTAACCCAGCACCAGTGTATTCACCACTAAACCGTATCCCTCAGTGCCACATCCACACCTTTTTTAGCACTTCCAGGAATGGTGATTTCCCCATCCCCATGGGTAGCCTGTTCCAATGCCTGACCACCCTCTCAGTGAGCCAAAACTCCATCCTTTAGATAGGATTTGACTCTACTCCTGCCCTGCTGCTCTGCTGAGTGAAGGTTTCCTGCCATAGTTGTGTGGGCATGAGCAGACTGAGGTCATCAACCCAAGCATGCCCTGTGGCTAATGACCAGCAACAGATTTTCTGTTTGGATGTTTCATATCTGAACAATTCAAGATTTATTGCTTCCCCTGAGGTTCTTTTAGGACCAGATTTTTTCATCAAGTTGTTTGTCTAACTCCATCCTCATCTGCAACTTCCTACCCTGCCACAAAATCAACTCTGTAGTGTTTATATTTATTTAGAGGCATTCTGTTCCCTGTTTTTTTGTTTTTGTTTTTGTTTTTTGGTTTGCTTTTTTTTTCTTGGTTTATTAGCATTAACTTTGCATTTATTAAAATACAGAGTCTGATAAATTCTAATATTGCAGTCTTCCAGATTGGCATAAACTGTCTGGTATTCTGTGGATATGCTGGAATTGTGCTTGCCTCTCCTGTGTGAGTTATTTGAATTTGAAACCATGGCAGTACAGGGCATGTAAAATGTTGCTAAAGCATAAAATTGCAACAAGCAGGGAATTTATGTGTGTGCTAATGTCAAAAAGAATGAATTAAAATGCTGAGTGATTGCTCAGTGAAGCAGATGGACGATAAGGAATGCACATACAAATTCAGAAGGCCTTTTTAGAAAATCCTAAATTTTACCATCCAGACAATTATTAATGGTTCTGTCTGAAAGAAATTTGCATGTACAGTAACGTTGATATGCAGAATCCTTTCAGCTTGTATACATTGTTAGGATTTGCCTTGCATGTAAGCATGTCAGGCAAGTAATGATCATTTTGTCTCAGGCTCCTGTAGAAAAAATATGATCTTTGGAGAGCTTTGAGAAATGCCATTCATCATCTCTGCTTCCCCCACGAGGAAGAATGGTTTTGAGATCAGGGCTTTGGAGGGGCGCTTGGAGGATCTGGTTTGTGTTTCCCAGATCTGTCATGAACATTAATACATCTTCAGGTTGTAATTCAAAATAGTTTATCTAGAGGCTCAGTAGAGGCAGAAACAACCCCATTTTCAAATGCAATAATTTGGTTAGGTATTAAGCCCTCTGTAAACTCCTTTGCAGCTATGGGAATTTTTGAAAAGACTAAATGTGTCTCTCTGTACCACGTTCCTACCTTTAAAATAGGAATAATTTATTTATTTGACCTTTTTATTTTCATCTTCCTTTGATTTTCTGTGTTGATTATAAACATTTTGGAGCAGGAACCCTCTTAAACTGTGTTTATGTGGTTCCAGAGAGGACCTCAGCCTTGTTTTTGCTTTTGGGTACAATTGTAAAATGAATCCTAATTTGCAGTCACTTAGCCTAAAATTAGAACTCTGGGAAGAGAGTAGGTTAGCAGTTTTCAGTCACGTAAAAGGCTGTGGCAGAGACGTGGAGGATTGCCTATTGATCACCTTGCATGAGAGGCTAAGAGCATAACCTGTAGCAAAGGAATTTCAAGCTCTATATTCAGAAAAATGTTACAGAAGTGAAAAGAGAGATGTTCTAGAAAACTCTGAATGTTTATTGTGGGGTCTGCCTCACTTAGGATCTTTAAAAGCAAGCTAGATGGGATTCTGCTATGGGTCTAGAAGGGTAGACCAGATGGCCCAGCAAAGCCATGTCCAGCCCTATTTCTCTGTGACACTCAGCTCTAATTTGCAGTTGCCTCAGGCTGAACTAGTGACTTGGCTAAACCCACGGAGAGTGTTGCTCAGAGGGCCAGGGTTTGCTGTGCTTCTCCTCTGACTCTATGCCAGTCGAACTCTCCGTGGACTTCTCCTCAGCAGTGCCAAAGCTAATGCTGCTCTTTCACTTCGGGATGTTTTTTCCTGAAGCACAAAACTCTACCTTGAAATACGAGTTTTCCAGCCGTGAAGGCGGACGTTTGTTTTCACACAGAACTTGAGGCAGGACAGGAGAAGGTGTTTGGTTTTTGGTGACGCTACCCACATGTGATTTTTGGCTGGGCACGCAGAGTGTGGAGTGGAAAGCCTTACGTTCCAGCTGGCTTCACTCTACAGCACAGGACTCCCTGCCAGATTTCTCAGGACAATTTAAATCAGCTCAGACTCTGGCTTGCTCTCTCTTGTGCAAATGGGAAGGTATGAGCATCTGTGCTGGGGGTCTTATTCCTTACCAAAACTCGTTGGGTTAGGTGTTAATGAATGGTGATGAATGGGCACTGCTCAGAGCACAGGGACTGCACTTGTGCTGTGAGATAAAATGCAGCAAAGCCTCTCTTGTCCTAGGGATGAGTGGCACAGCAGGACTTGAATCTAGCCAGATGTTTTTCCTTCAAAACAGGGCAGTCACACGTATCCCAGCTACCCGAGGGCAATGATCCAGTCTATGGCCAGCTGTGAGTGGGGAGAGCACTAGCTGGCATGGGCCAAATTGCTGTCGAGCACTGTTTGAACATTTAAAGAGTACAAATGATCATTTGCTAGTGCTTGGACCAATGCCCTGGGCCTCCTCAGTTTGCAAGGAGGACCTACAGAGCAGAGCCAGCTCACCAGGGAGCTCAGTGCTGGGAGGACCATGCAGCTGAGCTCTGTAGGATGCACTGGAGTTCCATCCTGGCGGAACAGAGTGTCACTCAGCGAAGCCGGTACTCATGCAGCAATTAGTGACTCACACCAGAAATCCAGTGTTTAAACCTTCTTCTAAACTCATGACAGAAGCTCTGTGCTGTGCTCCTGGTGCTTTGGCCAGGTATGGAGACACTCAGCTGGGAGCATCCAGACAGGCGGGGGGCCAGCTCTAACCCAGTCTTCTGTGGTTGCTCTGAGAGCTGACAGTGCTTGTGGTGTGAGCCAGTGCACCTCAGACCTGATGGCTGGGGGGAACATGCCTGTAGACTCAGTGTACCATGTATTTGGGAAATGTTTTGGTTGGGTTCATTTTTGGGGAGAAAGAGTTGGTAATTATCAGCTATGAGCCGAGGCTGTCTAAAGACTTTAAAGGAAATGTTTTCTTTTTGACAAAGGATGCATTCAAAGAGATTTGATGGTAGTACATGTATGGCACTGGAATATTCTGTTCTAATATGCAAATCAAATTTACTTAGGTTTTTTTTGGGTCACTGGCTTGTATCCCTTCCTACACTCTTCTGGTCTGTTGCAGGCAGACACACAGGACCAGTCTCTAAACAGTTTATAACCTTCAGCATTTGGCTTACAGATGGGGACTAGTGAAGGCTGTGGAGCTGACAGCCCTGTAGCCTGGAGTGGATATGCACTGGTTGTCAGCAGAAATCACACAGTCTCAGCCATGTCAGCTTCACACATCATCCCTGTCACAAGCTAGCTTTGGAAGGACCACGTCTGGATACGAGGCCCATGCTGTCCCAGGGTAGAGGGGACATTCATTATGTCTTTGGCATTCAAACCATGACAGCCAACAAGTCTTCCTGTTAGAGTTGTTGGTAATTGTGACTTTTCCTGCTGAGTGCTGGAACAAGGGTAGCACATTCATTTCACTTCATTTGTCACTCAGACATAATCTTTTGCCTTTTTGGCATATTTTTTGACTGACATCTGTGTAGTGCTTGAATCCTAATCTGTTGATGCCTGACTGGTTGTGTCCACCTGGGGAAAAGAGCAATTCCTTTATCCAGACATTCCTCCTAAGAGGCCAGGATGTGATCTGGTTCACACTGGCCTGGCCTGAGTCAGAAACCTCAGCAAACTGTTCAAATTCCACAGTGGTCACTTCCACCCTATGGATGTAGAAGGGCTCAACTGTTTTGAATTTTCCCTATATTTGTAAAAATAAAATGAATCCTAATCAAATAATTAAAATTGCTTTGTTTGATTAGGGCTCACATTTATCAGCAGGATTTTTACAGCTCTTTGCTGCCATTAGTGCTAAAGCTGGAGCACAGAACAAGGGAGATAGAAGGCTGGGTCAGGACTAATGGCACAGCCAGCTTTTAATCCCTCTCCTGACAGTCCATCTTTCATGGTGGCTTGTGTCCATCTGTGTTTTTGTGCCAACAATAGCAGAAGCCAGTGTAAGACATCCTACCGAGCTCTTTGTCAAGGTGTCTTGGGGCAAGACTTCCATTGATAATCATTCCTAGGAGGAATTGGAGCCAGGCCTGGGAGCTCAGCTGTGGTAAGCTGTACCTGTACTTAGATTGGGTGGAAGGTTTCTGTCTCAGGAGAGCTGCAGTGCTTGTAATCTCTGGCTGTTGTGGAAATGGGAAGATGCAGTTTGTCGTGTCTGTGGGTGATATCTCACCAGAGCTGTGTCTCTGCTCCACACATTCAGTGCTGACATTTCCTTTGTTGTTTTTTTCTGAGAGTGCAGTTAGGGTCTTCCATGCTGAAAAACACCTGATAAATACCAATAGAAGTACAAGAAAATAAATAAATGCAAAACATGCCTGTAAGAAATCAAAGCATCATAGAATCATAGAGTGGTTTGGGTTGGAAGGGACCTTAAAGATCAACTCATTCCAACCCCTGCCATTGGCAGGGACACCTTCCACTAGACCAGGCTTCTCCAAGCCCCATCCAACCTGGCCTTGAACACTTCCAGGGATAGGGTGTCAACAACTTCTCAGGGCAGCCTGTTCCAGGGCTTCATCACCCTCACAGTCAAGAATTTCTTCCTAATATCCAATGTAAATCTACCCTCTTTAGGCTGGGCACTCTTTAAAGAGCTGGAGGTTTTGGCCTGAGGGAGCTCCACCAGAAAATGGACTTTTCTTTTCACTCAGTCAAACTGAGAGGGAAAAGGATTTTTAATATATGACTATAACATCACATTTTTGCAAAAATAAAATCGTGATTAATTGTGTCCAAGTGTGGCTCTGAAGCCTTGTCTACATGGGGATGTTTGAGGACTGAGAGTATGAGCATAGGGATGGATCTTTTATCTCTACAGTTGGTTCTAGCACAGGAAAAAAGCACTGATGGGAAGCAATCCTTTCTCATTAAATCAAATGACTGATACAAGCATGGGTTAAGAATAAGTTCCACTGTAGTTTTACAGAGTAGTTGTAGGGGTATTTAAAAGAGGAATCTTAGGAACCCAAAACATGGGGGAGGTTTAGCTGTGCATCTATCATCTATTTTAGTTCTCTGTTACTTGCATCATTTCACTGAAATATGGAAAGATTAAAAGTCAAAGACTTCCCTTTGACATAAAAAAGAACAACATTTATGGCTTGAATTTGACCCAGGAGACTATTTTATCCCACCATCTCTCCCTTAAACCCTGCTAGTGTCCTTGATGGATGAGGTGCCCAGTATGAAATCCTTTTGCAATCACATGAGCCTGCTGGACTCCCTGACACAACCTTTGTGTTCCTTGTGTTTAACAGGACAAGGGGACATTAGGGAAAGATGTGGTAATGCATTTCCTTCCTGTTTCTGGGCAGTAGCAGCTCTACACTGTGCTAAAAAAGTGGTTTGATAAAAGTAGTTTGATAAGACTGTTCAGCTCGGGCTGGCTGAGTTCAGTCCCTTCATCCTTGGAGGAGGCTGAGAGCTGCTCTCCATGGAGCTCTGACAAGTTGAAGGGATGTGTCCTGCTCCACGAGGGCGGATGGAGCAGCACAGATGGGCTGTTGGAGCAGGTACCTCTGTATAAATCAGTATTTTTGCCACAGACATGGCTGGAACGTGTGCAGGGACAGTTCAGGGGAGTCCAGGCAAATTTTTTCAGCCATCTTCTTTGCCTGTGGAGCATTTCAGCATTCAGTGTTTCTAAAGGGCTGTCCATTCGGATCACACGCAGCTGATAACATCCCTGAGCTGAATTTGTGTCACGGCCCTGTGTCTGGGTACAGTCCCACAGGGCTATTCCAGCTTTCTTTGCTGTGGACAGGCAGCAAATTCAACTCTTTGCTTGGCCTGACACATCTCCAGGTCATCACTGGGTCCCGTGTCTGTTGTGCTGCCACAGACCTGTGATGTGATGTCCCACATGCTCTGAGCCCTGAGGAGCAGCAGTGACCTCCCAGGCTTGGACAGCTGCTTAGTCTTTGTGTTTGACCTCTGGACTTCACTGACCACGTGTGTACTGATGAACAAAACAGTGCCAACACGCAGCTCTTGACACCTTGGCCAGGTTGGTGCTGCCCTGGACAACCTGATCTAATGGATGGCATCCCTACCATGGCAGGGGGCTTGGAACTAGATGGTCTTTAAGGTTTGTCGCAGTCCAAGCCATTCTGTGATTCCATAATTCTATAATCCTGTGGCACTGGAACTCCAGGGACCATCCTGCTAAGTTGCAGAAATGACATTTTGTGTTGCATGGTCTGGACATGGCTTAGAAGTGGGCAGGGACTGCATGCTGTTCCCAGCAGGCATTTTGGATGGAGTCACCTTGTTTTGAGTGTGAAGAGAGTCTGACGACACAAAGGTCACGCTGTACCAGGTGAATGGCGTGTTTAATTTTCTTGCATCACAGCAACCACAGTTTACTTCTTCCAGAACATGTAAGAGTGCAGGTTAATCCTCTTTGTGTCATTGTAAACAGTTTCAAGGATCAGGTGATCTTTATTTTATCTATCACAAAATCTTCACAGGTCTAAACAGAGCACTGGAAGGACCACACACATTTCCCTTCCCAGTTTCCTCATTGTTCGGGGCGATGAAGCTGGTGAAGGGTCTAGAAAACGTCTTGTGAGGAGTGGCTGAGGGAGCTGGGGGTGTTTAGTCTGAAGGCTCAGGGTGGACCTCATTGCTCTCTACAACTCCCTGAAAGGAGGTTATAGCTGGGTGAGGGCCAGTCTTTTCTGCCAGGTCTCAAGTAAAAGGACGAGAAGAAAATGGCCTTCAGTTGCGCCTGGGGAGGTTCAGATTACACGTTAGGAAAAAAAAAAATCACTGAAAGAGTGGTTGGATGTTGGAATAAGGTTCCCAGGGAGGTGGTGGAATCACTCTCTGGAAGTGTTCAAGAGGTGTCTGGATTTTAGGTATATGTTTTAGGATTATGGTGGGGCTGGGCTGATGGTTGATGTTGAAAGTCCCTTCCAATGCTGATGCTTCTGTGATTGTGTGATGATTTCAGGCACCCTTTGCTTGAAGGTCAGGCACCCTTTGCATGATGGGGGTAGAGTCATCCCTCCTATCTGTGAGTTCCTTTTCAGATCACAGCATCCCTCTTCCTCCTCAGCCAGGTGCTTGTTACCTGCAGATAGCTGTAGGTGGATATTTAGTCTGACCTTTCAGGAGAAGCTAACAAAACACATCTTCAGATGACATCAAGACCCCACTGAGGAAGAAGAATGTTTTCTGCCTCTGAAGACAGTCTGGGGAAATACAAAATATGAGGGTGGATGTTGTCTTCATGCATAACAAGCAGCACCAACCGCCTCACTGCCTGCTTGGCCTGCAGGGAAACAGGTAGGCTGGGTCTTCAAGGCCAGGTACATGTCCCTGCTCGTTGCAGGGGTTTGGATTAGATGACCTTTAAAGGTCCCTTCCAACCCAAACCATTCTATGATTATTTGAAGAGTCATCTGACCGTTCGTCTCACCTCTGTCCTGTTGGTCCTGTGACAGCAGAGTTACAGGGTGGTTCAAGCTGCATGAGGCTTGGTGCAAGACCCTGCTGTGCAAACTGCTGTGATTCCCCTTGGAAGAGCCTGGGGGACAAGTGGGATATCAGAGTTACTGCTCCTATGTCCCATTAGGTTCCTGAGTTTGAGTAATGTCTCAGCCATTTCACTCCTTTTATCAGCCTGCTGTAAGGAGACCAGGCTGAAGATGGGTTTTGATTTCCAGCTCTGTGAAACTTGGCTGCAGACTGGTACTTGGGTGCCTCCAGAGCTTGTGCTGCTGTTGGGAAACTGGGCAGGCAGTTCCTTGCACCAGCTGCTGTACAATCACAAAGATGCCATTTCTTCTCCATACAGCATTTGTAATTAGTGTGTCTCTTTCACAACAGGTCTCACTTTGAACTCTATTTGTCTTAGACTTTCTATTACCTGGAACACAATTGCAAGCAAATTATTTGCTCAAGGGTGAAAAAAACCAGCTTTGATGCAAATTTGGTTTTTTTTAACACAGATTTTTAAGCGAGGTTCTTTATTTTTCACAGAGAAAAGTCTGAAACAACTCAAAGATGGAAAGCTCAGACTAGACAGAATAGTGATCCAGTTCTCACCCTCCACTGTAACATTGATTTTAATGGAATAGTAGAGATCTAAACAAGGCAGTGATGTAACAGATTTGTACAGTGGACTTGCTGAAGTTTGTGCTGAACTGGGAGAAAGTTAGGAAGGAGGTTTACCTGAGTGTAAATGAGATTAATCTCCTGTCTTATTTCACTGAAACAGCCAATGCTTTGATCTTCGTTCAATTATTTGTTGTATTCCCCCTGTGCCCCAGAGTTATGGGCATGAATCACAGCCTCCTCCTGCCAAGCTGAGGTCAATTTTAATACTTTAATATTTGATATATCTCCTATCAGCAGTCTGCATCTGGCAGTCAACAAGTTAACAACTATTTTTCTCCTCTAGCTGTTATGATCCCATGCAGTTATTAGAGTTAAGGCAATTAAGGTGGATTACTTCAGATTTTAAGTAATGTGGATGGTTATTGGAATTGCAATTAATAACATCTTGTCATTATAACCCAAGCAGGTTGTGAGGTAGATTTTATCCTGTGCAGCTGCATTGATAGGGATTAATTTTGGCATCTCCTATTTGTGAGCTGAGCAAATCCTGCAGCACGTGTCTTTACAGAGATGGGCAGTGGCTCCTTTGGTATGAGGTGGGGTCATACCAGCATGAGACAGAAGTACTTTGAAGGACTGTATTTCTGAGTTTCTCTGCTGTTTACAGGGTCTCATAAACCATCCCTGTCTATCCCCTCATCCAGGAAATTTGTTTGTTAAAGGTTTACTTGTTCAAAAGGTGTTCATAGCCTCTTTGTGTTGGATTAATCCTTTTATCTGATGATAAGATATCAGGCTTGGTGGGCTCAAGATATCCAGTGGACGGAACAAATACTGCAGTACAGAGCATTATGTTCCACTTGAAAGAAGTGGCACCTTAAACTGAGTGCATGCCAGATAAAGGCTCTGCCCTGGGTTCAAGTTGCTAGCAGTAAAGGTATGTGTTAAAGTCTTCATGTTTTTTCTAAGAATCCCAAAAAGGAAGCCTAAAAATAGAGGTCTTACAGTATGGAGTTCCTTGGCTGTGAGGTAGCAACCTGCATTTCCTTTGGAATATGTGATAAGAAATGCTTTCAAACACATGGCAGGATAAGATGTGTCTCCATTGACACATTTTAACTGATTGAATTCTGTAATTTTGAGAGGGGAGCGATGCCAGTGGATGGGCCTTGCTATGCAAACAGGCAGAAACTGGGCTGTGCTTAGCAAAGGCCACCAGAAAAAGAGCATTGCTGACTTTCCCAGAATGATCCCCTAGGGCTTGGCTGGGGTGGCAACCTGGTGAATCAAGTACTGTGAGTAGTCAGGATCTTCAGAGACCTGCCAGCCCGTTAGAGAGGTCTCAAGGGAGCCCTAAGTAGTCCTGAAATAATCTCTGTACTAATTGGTGGGTAGGATTAGATTCAGGATTGTTTAGCTCTGTTAACTTTGGAATAAATGAGAGAAGCTTTTTGCCCAGAAATGTCCTACTCCTGAATGTATATCCATACATAATTTGCAAGCTTGCAGCTCAGTCTTGCAAAACTTTACATGCACTAATGCAGGTATTCAGTGGAAGGGGTTAAACTGAGGGAGTAGTCAGCCTATCTGTATAATTGATGGAGGGACAAATTAACCACCTCCCACCCCAGTAAAGTGCCTTTGATTAGGTGGCATGAATCCAGGTATCATTTGAGAGATATTCATATAAATGAATGTTAATAACACGTGTGGAGAGTGGAAAAGAACAGACTGGTGTGCATGAAATGTCCCTGCTGAACATTTCATGAAGCCTAATAGAAACAAACACTTAGCTTTAAAAAAAACTTGTGTTCTCTTAAAAAAAAAAAAAAAAAAGAAAAGTCACTATTAAGTACTGGAAAGCTGCCACAAGAATCCAGCACTGCTATTCCCACACTTTCTTCCCAGTGCTCCCAGACTGTAGCTGCAGGGCAAGTTGCATAAGAGCGTGGGGTAGGTGCTCAGGAACGTCCTCGCTGGGCTGTAACAAAACCCTGGCATTGTTTTCCATGGTGTGTATTTGCTTTTATGTGGCGTCAGGAAAGTGACTATAATTTGCTATTTCACAAAACTGGCAGTTACTCACAGTAGCAATTGTAGTAAGATTTCGGCTTGCAGTCCTTGCTGCTCCCTCGGGATATGCGTGGAAGCAAGATGATGCACGCTACGTGTTTCTCTACCAGGAAAATAAATAAAATAAAATACATAAACCACGCAAAGAACTTTTCACAGTCTCCAAGCCAGATTATTTAAAGCTGATGCTGTGTGTTAGAGAGGTTCTGCCTGTAAATGTACTTCTTTGAAAAAACAGAGGAGACTTAATACTCTCATAATTAAAAAACATCTATAGGGTTTTTCCTCAAACTTTCCACTGTGCTCAGGAAATCTCAGCCCCAAAGGAGGATGTCTCACAGGTTATGACCATGTGAATGGAAGGATTTATATTGAAAACAGTTTTGCCACTTTGTTCACAGATCCTTGGATTTCAAGTTTGTTGGTGTAGCCTGGCTTCTATAAGCTAAGTGCTGAACCACTGAGGAGCCAGTGATCCCCACACTGAGTTCTGGGTCTGAAACTAAACTGTGTTTTTGTTCAGTAAATACTGATCTGCATTCATCTGTGTATAACTGAAGGGCATTTAGCACTGTAGCTGCCTTACACAGTTTTGTTCACTCCTAATCTTTATTCCAATGCAATTGATAACCTTTCCCTGTGCAGGGTTTCCTGTTTGGGCATCTCATGGGACCCTGGGAATTGCCACACTAAGTCAAACATGTGACCAGACAAAGTCACTGCCTTTAATGGCAGAGGTTACCAGCTGCTTTCTGATGACATTCCTCAGCTCCTGCTATCAAGACACTGGTATCTTTTTGGGAAAAATTTGTAGCCCCTTGCCTAGTTCTCTGCTGTTTGATTGCAGAGAGGAAAAGCTGATGAACTGATAAAGAACCAGCACACACTCTTGGATAAGTAGCACTTGGATATAAAGAAAATATTTTTGTACAGAGCATAGTTTTGCTGCCGTAATTACAAACACTTTAATTAGGCAAGGAGAGCAGATGGGAAGAATCTCCAAGCTGTGCCTGCCAGCAGACACTGAGACAAAACATGGGGGAACGTCCAGAGATATGCTGGTTGTGGTTTCTTTTTGAATTAGGTTTTTTTCTGGATTGCTTTTCTGGTGTCTCATGGGTCATCAGGGGTCAGTGGACTACAGGGTGGGTGACATTGCTTCAGAGACAGGCACAGGAATTCCCCTAAATATTTATCTTGGTCAGTAGTCTCAGAGGAGAAATGGTATTCCTAACTCCTGGAATATAATGATTGGATCATATCAGGGTAGTTGTTGGCTCAGATGCTCAAACATGAGGCTTCTTACTCTGATATATTCATATCAGAGTATATTTATATTCAAAAATGTTTGTGCAGTGCAGTGTAGCTGTAGATGTTATTTTCTGTGGTACTTTCCTTTCCTGCCTGGGCTTCTGCTTCCCTGCCATTCCTCTCCTGTCCTCAGTGGAGGTTGGCATGGCTTCCCATCAGCTCTAGAGTGTTTCAGGACCTCTGGCCCTTTACTCCATCCCTTTCTCCCTACTTTATCTTGGATATCCTTGCCCTGGCTCTCATTTGAACGTCTCACAGTGATAGATAATGCTCATCCAATCACTGCTTTTGGGTATGCAGTAATGAAGACCTCCAAGGACCACTTTCCCTTACTGTGTACACCTTTCACTGAAATTAAGGGAGTGCCTTTTGGCCCAGGTTTTACAGAATTGGTTGCTGTGACTCAGCTGATTCCTGATAACTTGCAGGGCTGGAACCACTTGGGTATGTGCTGGCATCCTGAGCACAGAGACTCTCCCTTGCTGGTGTGCAGTGCCTCGCATGAGCAATGCCCTGACTCTGGATCAGCCACACTTGAACACACAACACTCACTGCTCTCTCAGCGTCCTCCTGGGAGCCACATATTGTGCCACATACTTTCCTGAAAAATAGATTAGCTGCACAAAAGAATTTCTGCCAAGCCCTATAGCCTAAATGTCAAAACAGTTCTGTACTGAGAGTAATCACAATACTCTGAGTTGGAAGGGGCTCAGCAAGGATCATCAAGCCCAGCTCCTAAATGAATAGCCCATACAGGGACTGAACCTACAGCCTTGGCATTTTTAGCACCAGGCTCTAACAACTGAGCTAAAGTCTTGCAGTGTTAAATGTCTGACTAAAATGAGTGGAGATGAGGAGAAGAAATAGGAATTGTGTCAAAGTCTGAAAATTAGTGTAACTCTACTTTGATCCAAAGTGGAGTGTATATATTTAGAGCATTACATAAAATTCCAGTTTGTAAAAAGGCTCTCTTAAGAGCAACAAACAAGTATTCCCTAAATGCCTAAGAAAGCCAGGGCTGGTTTGTAAAGTACCAGTGGAAGTATGTGGCAAATGCAGCCCAAACAGGGGGACTAGGGAAGATTGGCAGAATGAACCTGACTTCCTTATTAATCTGATTGTTCTGGGCCTGGTGGAGATGAGATGCAGCCGTGCTCCCAGCGAGGTCCTACAGCTATGAGTGGAAAAGGTCCCATGGGGGGATGTAGCTGAGCATGCTGGAATTTGGACGAGAATCAGCTTGAGTCTCATCCTCCTCAAGATGCATTATCTTGTGAAAATGCAGAACTCTCCTGACTTTGGGAGCAGGCAGAAATTTACCAGATGAAAGTAACTCTTTGTATCTGCAGGTATCTCTTACAAGGCTTTCTTCCTTTTGATCCGTTTTCCTTTCCAAACAGAACATGTAGGGAGCAGACTGGTGCATGCGATGCTTTCCTCTGTGCCCTTTGGAGACCAAAAGCCACATCAAGCAGGAGATTTATGAGTTGCTGGCAATAGATGCTTCAGATTCTGTTATTACATTTCAGATGATGAAAGAAGAACAACTGACTTTCATGGCTATGAAAGCAGTAGGAAAACTGCCTGTGGATAGATCGAGCACATGCATCACTGGATAGAAATTAAGGTGTTTATAGCTTCAAATTCTGATTTGGAAAGTTCAAGATAGAAGGAAAATATCTGAGTAAAAGATGTGAGGCAGTTTGTAAGATTTCAACTCAGATACACTCAGGAGAATAAATCCAAAGGTAACATTATGATTCATTAACTATCCCTAATTAGGCTCCTAAATTTAAGTAGACAGAATCTCCCCTGGAGGCTTTCAAAGGCACCCACCTTTCACTGTTGATGATACAGGGAGTTTAGGAACATAGCTTATTTAAGGAGGACTTCTTCCTTAGGTACCCACAGGGCATGCATGGGTTGAGTTCCCAGATTAGGTGAATTGTAACTTTTAAGAAGGTTATTGCATTTCTGGGCAGGCAGAAATCAGAGGAGCCAGGGAAAAGTGTTCTTCTGCCCTGTGCAGGAGGAGGAGAGCCTGGGAGGGAATGGTGCTCCTGTTTGTCTCTTCCCTGTGGCGTCTCAGCTGGAGGTGCAGCGTTTCCTAAATCTCCTTCATCTCCCAAAGCCTCTCATATCACTGGGCCTTTTACCCACGAGAGATTTCACTGGGAGGAACGGTGAGACTGAGCTAATTTGTGTTCCACGGGTTTTGTTTCTGGACTGGAATTGCTTCCACTTCTGAAGGCACTTCTCTGATTGCAGCTGCATGAGGAAAGGATAAGCATGTCCTTTTCTGTGGAGGGCAAACGACAAAGGGTTGTCTGTATTATATTTGTATCCTTACTGCACAACATTTCTATAGCTGGCTGCTGCCAGGAGATACAGTAAAAGGCAAAGCATCGGGGCTGTCTCAGGACGAGTCTTGGTAGAGTGATCCGAAAGTTTGTATGGGTTGTGTCAGACATCCCAGCTTGTACCACTTCCCACCACCTCCAAATCACCAGCAGAACAGACAGATTCCTGCTTTGGGCAGAGTCTGGAGGGAGGGGCAGGGAAGGAGGGCCCTGGCTCAGGCTGTGGGCTCGAGGAGGTGTAGGTGGCTTTGGTGATGACAGGGCTCTTTTCCCAGACAGTCTCGATTGCTTTCTGCATGGTGCTTGGAAGTGGCCTTACTGTAATTGGCATGAGTCACTTCCTTGTTATCGGTGGTTTGGAACCACCATGTGTGGAAAACACGCCTGCAGCAGGCTGAGGAACTCCCTCTTGCTCTTGGGCTTTGCATTCGGTTTCAGGATTGCAGCCTATATCCACACTGGGTGAAAAAATGTCCTTTTTAAAATAACTGAAGGCGATGGAAGCTGAGGTATGGACCACTTGTGTTTGTTAAGTCTCTGATCTGGTGTTTGGGGTTTTTTTGGCGGTTTTTCATGGCAGTTTGTTGATCAAATCCCAACTTTCAGACTTATGGTCTGTTGCAGAAAGTCCCTTCATGTCTCCTGTTGTCTCCTGGGACACTTTACACTTCCTGTTTAAATTGTATTGTACCTTCACTCTAAATATGGTATAGGATGGTATGACATGGCTTTGCAGCCAAGGCACAGAGCTGATGTTGAGTGCACTCAGCCTTTTCCATGGCTCATGGAGACATTTGAGAGCTGTAGGATCTGATGATCTCCTATCAGGTGATTATATTCATATCTGACTGAAAATCCCCCCTGTCAGAATGTCAGGTGGCAGGGTAGGACTTGAAGGTAGGGTTTGGATTTCTGACACAACACATGAGATCATGAGAAGAGGCAAAACCTCTTTCCGTGTGAGGCCCTGAGCTAGATGGGGCATGGATAGCTGGAAGAGGTTTCAGCTTGTTCCTTGGCCATATCTGAGACCCTTGGGACATATCTGTGCCTCAATTTACTTTTGTTAATCAAATTAGCATCTTCACCCCCATGTTTCCAGCTACACAGTGGTGTTACTGTTGTCACCAGTGCAGAGTCTTCTTTTGTATGGGATTTTTCCTTCTTGCTCTCTGACTGTACTGTGATATTTTGTGGTCTGGCACAGCCAAAATCCATTATTTTAATAGGTATTGTTGACTGATTGCTTAGTGAATTTAGGTTTTACAGCACAAAAAGCACTTTTCATTCTGAAATCTGAGAGAGCCATGTACATGTGTGCTAAGGAATTGCTTTCTTATAACAGCTTGGAATCACGACTGATCCCATTTCAGGCTGGATACCATGCATTTTCAAGTGTCAAACAAAAATCCTTCAGCACTGCTACCTCTAAAAGCCTGCAGTAGTTTATAGTGCGTGTTTACTCACAGGAGGATTATTTTTTTATTATTATTTTAAAAATATGTTGAGCACCAACAGTTCCTGGCCCCAACCTGCCCAGATAAAAGGCTTGGTTGTAATTTTCCTTGGTGAGGTAGTCATGTTTTTGTGCAAATTGCGCTCTTCTTCAAGCATGCTCAGGAGGGTTTGCTGAAGGTTCTGCAGATCTGTTTGAATCATGCTGAGCTTTGGGAGAAAACCTTAGGAAATGCACAGGAGAATTTAGAGCAGAGGACTGGAGAATGACAACCCCCTTGCCTGTATGTTTTTAACACTGAGCTTTCATTGATCCCCTCCAGTTGACTGATGTGTATATCCAGTGAAGATGGAGGCCAGGGGATAATTGCTTCCTGGGAGTGGAAGTCTTTAAGCATGTTTAGGACAGAGCCAGCATCAGAAAACACCAAATGATCACATTAGAAAAGAGAGGGAATGGTTTGAGTGCAAGGCTAAGCTTGTTTCCTTTCTTTAGTGCAGACTCCCTCTGTGAGATTGGACGAATCATTTTGATATTTAAACACTTTCCAAACTCTGTCCCTGAGCCAATTCCCCATCCATAACATTTGGGGTCTGTAACATCAAATGTTTTGATTAGAGGAATAATATATGTCCTTAAACTGAAACACTCAGCAACATTGGAAAATAATTACACAGAAAGAGCAGTATTCCTCTGAAAATGATATATTGTGGCAATTGGTCAAACCCCCAGGACTGGAGTGTTTAAAACTAGATAGATCAACAGAGGAAACACAGCAAATTGCCTCATTATGGTCTGTTAGTACCTGAAGGGGGCCTGCAAGAAACCTGGGGAGGAACATGGACATATAATGATAGGCCAAGGAGGAATGGCTTTAAACTGAAAGAGAGTGGGTTTAGATTGGATATTAGGAAGGAATTCTTGACTGTGAGGGTGGTGAAGCCTTGGCAGAGATTGCCCAGCGAAGCTGTGGCTGCCCCATCCCTGGAAGTGTCCAAGGCCAGGCTGGATGGGGCTTGGAGCAACCTGGGACAGTGGAAGGTGTCCCTGCCCATGGCAGGGGGTTGGAATGAGATGATCTTTAAGGTCCCTTCCAACCCAAACCAGTCTGTGATTTTGTGCCCTTAATGAACAGAGGAGAGGTATTGACTGGCCTTTTCCATCTCTTAGCACTGTAGTTCAGAATGTTGCTGCTTGTAGACACAGTAACTTTTTCTTTTCATCAACCCTGGGTTTTCCGGCCACACAAGAAACTGCTTGTGTGAAAATTCCAGCAGAAGGCGTCTCCACCGAGTACAAATAAGGATACTGTCAGCAGCACCAGCATGTGCCTTTTCACACTGTCCTGCTGGCTGCTCATACCGACTCTGATGGATCTGCTCTGCCCATGAGAGCACACTCTGGCTTTGATTTTCCTTCACCCCTGTTTCTGCAGAGAGGGGAGGCTGCCAGGCAGTGGGGGGGAGGTTTTGTTGTGAGATTGGTGGCATTAATTCATTGCAAATGGGTAATGCAGGTCTTGGGTTGGGAACTGGTATAAATTGTTGCTAGCATGATGTTGATTTGGACAGATGAGCAGTGGGAGCTGGGATTGCTTTTAAAGCAGACACAGAGGGATTATATAAAGACTTGAAAGCCTGTAATGGCAAAGGAATGAACCTGCTGATCCCAAAGCTCCCTTGCAGATTTATAACCTAGAACCAACTTCTGCAGGTGCCTTCATGGAGTGTCACAACGATGGTGACACTTTGTCTCCAGATCAAGTCCTGGCTGACATGGAATCCCTGTGGTGATGCCCGAGTTGAGCCCCAGGGTGGGTGGCTGAGCAGGGCTTGCCATCTGAAAAGTTAACATCTCTGCCTGTGCTTCTCAGATGTACAGCCCAAGTTGCTGTAGAATTTTATCATTTGGATAAATACCCACACCTCAGTGCTGACTGCTGCCCCCTGAGAGCTGCTCCCCCAGATGGTCTGCTCTTCCACATGGTCCCAGCTGATTTCTCATGTGCATTTTTAGGTGCAGGACTCCTGACTATGAGGTGTGTTAGCACTTTGATTGAAGCTGATCCTTTCCCCTCTTGTCCACATCCATCACTTGTTCTGCTGACTGTGTTGCTTTAACTTCTCTGCTCGATTGAATGAAGCAGGACAAGTGCCAACCCTTCCCTGCCAGGATTTCTGTGCTTAATACTGAGATAAGACTAAAATCCTTGGTACTTTTTTTCTGGTGGTTTTAATAATAAATAACTTTCCTTGACACTTTGCTTCAACTCATGCCATGCTTTGTGTCAGATGCACTCCTCTCTGGAGAATTTAAGGAGGGCATTTCAAAGGAACCAGATGTTTAATCTTTCTTGTGGAGTTGGCTGCCACACAGGAGCTAACTGGAAATTGTGAGGTATTTTACACTTGAGAAAGGCTTTCCATTTCACAGCCTTTCTAAATCAAAAGAAAGCTGTGTATTGGCTGAGCATTGTATAAACTAGAAAAAGAGCAGGCTTGCTGCATGCCATCTCTCTGTGTACTCTTTGCAAAGATGGGCTTTTCCTGGCAAAATGTCCTCAAGATGTTTATGGAGTCCACAGAGAAAAATGATCCCTTGAAATGGAAAAGTCCAAGGTTATGTGCTGTAGACATCCTGTGCTGTACTAAGTTGCTTTCAGAGTTTTAAAGGGATCTATCTGCTGAAGTGAAGAAAAGCACCTCTTGAGATTTTTGAAACTACCAAAGCGTGTGCTATCCACAGATGTCAAGCACATACCTGCCTTTGGGAATCTGTCCTCACAGCCACCTGTGTTTTAAGGCACCAAATGACTCCTTGATAGTGTTCTTACTTCCTCGGCCATTCCAAAGAGATAACAGCACAGCCCTACTCCATAAGGTGCTGTGACAATAAATACTCTCTATCAATGCTTCTCCTTGAATACTTCTCCATGTCTGCTCTTCCTTGGGATGGTGTGGACCAGTTGTTGCCTGATTTGGCAATGTTTTTCTTTACCTGACTCCTCCCCTGGTCCTGTAGGTAGCATTCAGGTGGTGGTGGCACAGATGCCAAGATGGAAGAGCCATATCTCAGTTCTCTGGGTGTGCTTAGGAAAAGATGGTGTTTCTTTCTCCTACTTGACTCAAATGTTTATGTGTCTGGTAGTGTCACTTTTTCTAAGAAAAATGCAGGTCCACCCAGCCTGTCTTGTGCCCTGAGATGGTCATTAATGCTGAGAACTAAAGGAGATGTTTGTGAAGAAGTGTAAGTCTGAAACATGAAAGGCTTTTGCTCGTTTTCTTCATTGGATGCCTATCGACAGGTTACTGGGATGCAGTTTGGGTGAAAAGTGTGTAAGGGAAAACTGTCTTGTGTCTTTTAAAAGCCTATCAGGTCCTCAGTCTGAGATACAGCAATAGGACTCTCTATTTTTGGAGGGTGCTGAGCCCTATGCCCTGTGCATCGCTTTGGGTGCCTCAAATAAGGCACCCAGAACTGCAGTTCTCCCTGGCTGTGGTTTGCAGGGTAATCTCTGTTCTACCCACCTCCCCTCCAGACTTTCTGATATTTCCCTGACACAGGTATCCCCCTCACTCTTGTCTGGTTCCTACCAGGGGATGGTTTTTTTGCTGCCTTCCAACCGTTGCCAATTCAGGTTTCACTAGAAACCGCTGTGCCAGCTCTTTGATATTCAGAAGCTGTGGGGTTTTCTGTCTGTTTCCTGACCCAGCATGACTCTACTAATAATGCAAGAACTTCAGTTCTGGTGTCCTGGCAGCCTAATACAGGAGGTCAGTCTGTAAATCTAGTTGCAATTTTCTTTGCCTCAGTAAAGACAGTAAGTCGAACATAATGTAAACAAGGTGGTTGGATCACTTCACCCACCAGTAATGTGGTGGGTGATGCAGGCAAATTTAATGGATGTGATTAAATCTCCTGTTCCAGTCTGGCAGCTGATTAGCTGCAGGGGGCAGGCAGGAATTTCCTTTCTGATCCAGAGTTGCCCTCTTTCCAAGTCCTCCTTCAAGCTTCTGCCAAGCATCTCAAAGTGCTTTGCATTTTTAATTGCGCTTCTTCATGCCCCTGTGAAGGGTGGAGATGAGAGATAGCACGATCACAAATGGGGCCCTGGGGAAACTGAGGCACTGGGAGGTGGCAGCCTGCTTCAAATGAGAGAGGCAGGTGGTGTTAGACTTGGAGAAAGGGGAAATAAGCATCCCAGAAATCTTTTCTTGAAGCTCATGTGGGTCTACTGAACTTGTGCCTAGCGCTCAACAGTGTTTGTCTTCAGCACTCTAAAGTCTTGGTTATCTGCTGTGCATTAGTATAAAGTCACTGACAGGGAAATTAAATCTTTCTTCTTTGGAAGTTTTAATTTATTTTTGTCTTTCATCACTCGATCCCTCTAGTTTCTAAAGAAAATGACCTGTATTTATGTTTCTTCTCTTTGTATGGAGAAGCACTTTGCTCTGAAACAGCCTCAGGTGTTGGCTGAGGCAGAGAACTGGTTCAGCTCCATCGATGACTCCATTCTTTGTCCCTACGGGGGAAATTAGTGAATTTACTGTGTGGATTCACCTTCAGTGGGTGTACACTGAGGTAGCTACACCGGCTTTGATTTCTTTACCTGGTTGTACAGCTGAAGAACTGGCCTTGGAACATCAAGGAGGAGAAAACACTCCTGTTATTAGGGCATGCTTTGGTCCAAAGAAGAGACCAAAGATGTCCAAAAAACCTGTCACGTATTAACCCATCGTTTCACCTGCATGTTGCTCATGCTGTGGCTGGTAAAACAGAGAGAGCTGAAGGGATTCGCTGAGTCTTCGTGCTCCTCAGGATGGTGGGAATGGAGAATGGGCCCTTCCCATCTTACTAGCCTAAAACCCAATGGGAAACAGTGTATTTTGGATCTCACATGGTGGGGGGGGGTTTCTTACTGCAGGGATTTTTTATTTTTGTGGTGGATGATTTAAGCTTTATGATTTCACATGAACAGCATCCTCCAGAGTCTGGTTTTGTGAATCTGGAGTAGACAGAAACTTATGATGTTCAGTCTTGAGCCAGCAACTTGATGCCTGGAGAGAGGCAGGATTTCAGGCATAACTACAGCCCCCATTGCTATAGGGCATCCTGTCCAGCCTGCTGTCGTGGTAGGAACAGAGGTCTAACTGGAGTGCTCTGAAGCCTAGAGCTGAGGCCAAAGCCTGGCTTACTAGGCTGTATTTCAGTTTCTAAGATGAGTGTCTAAACAGAACGTTTGAATCTGATCCTTAGACTAGTCTCAAGGCTTAATTGTAAATAAACAGTATCTTAATCACTTCATAGTTTCCATCATTCTCTCATTGAATGTCTCTGTGCTGGCATTTGGAGAGCATTCATTGTAGTGGAAAATGAGTGTCTTTGGACTGCACATGGGATAATTAAGTATCAGGTGAGCCTGTAGCATGATGTGACGATCCTCATTGTGACCAGCTGAAATAACTCACTCTAACAACTGTGCTCTTCTTGCTCCTCTCTTTCAGTTCCCAAGAAGCTTCTGCATGAAAATCAGCCAAGACCAACCAGTTACCAAGGATATCAGAAGCCACATTTTCCTCTGCAGCCAAGAGTGTTTGACCCCAATGTTATAGGGGACGGCGTGTTCCTTTCGGATGTCTCTCCTTCCAACATAGAGCGAGCTCTCCCAGGTAGCTGTGACTGTTGTGATGTTGACCCAAACCTAATGGTGTTGTGGTAACTGTTCCTTTCCATTTCCCCTTTTCTGGATTTCTGTATTGCTCCTAAATCCCATCCATGTCACAGTCAGAAAGGGCTGTGACAGCTTTAAGACGTGACCAGCGATGTGATAAGGTGAACTGTGAAACTGTTCAAGAAACACTGGGTTTCTTGGAATAGCAGTCATGGCCAAGCATGTCCAGACTCATCACGGAAATGCTTTTCAGACCTGTCTAATACAGTGGCAAAGAAAAAAAAAAAACCCAGGGCAGAGACAATAGATCTGCCTCACAGGGGACAGAGAAGTTTCCAACTGAGCTTTGAAATACGATGCTATTTTCATAAAATGCAAAGTGAAGAGATATGAATGAAGCCAGATCTTAGCCATCTCTAGGGATAGGTGAGTAGGAGGCAGGGGTGGTGTATGAATAAAGGAAAAGCACAGGTGAGCACGTGTTGGGTTCCTTGGTGGTTTTATGTTGTTTCCCAACATGCAGGAGATGGTTTCTGACACTACTGAAATTCCCAGTCTGTGCTCCCAGAGATTCGGCTCGAGGGTAGGTATGGGCAGAGCTTGTCTCTGTCTGCACTTCTGGCAAAGTTAATCCACAGCTTGGATAGTCACTTCACAAATAAATAAGAACTGGCAATAACAGATTTGTCAGTTTGGAGGCCTTACTGAAAAACTGTCAAGGAAAAGAGTTTTGAGTTAGCTCCAAATAAATATTGTGATCCTGGAGATTCTTTTAAGCAAGGAAAAATATCCTGAATGCATTTCCAATCATCTAAACATTTCACTTCTACAAATAACACCTTTTGTTTAGTTTTCACATAGTTTATTCATTCACTTTCAAAATATGCACCACTTTCAAAACAAAGATGTCATTTTGAAATTTAAAGCTAGAAGAATGTTTCAAAAATAACAAAAGAAAATACTTGGATATTTCTGTAATCTCCCTGTTATATTTCTTTTATTAAAACTATTTGCTAACATCAGCCTGGTATCATGAATAACCTCTCCTGTGTTTATACCGTGGTGTTGGGCAAATTTACTGCTGGCTGAAAGAACTTTGTTCAGCTTTGGTGTAAACTCACAGAGAAACCATTCAAGTGACTGGGAACAGCTAGGAAAGGGTAGTGAGGGGAAAACCAGTAGTAGTGAGCTGATTAGGCATTGACAAGTCTTCAAAGCTAGCAAGGAGGAAAGAGAATATCTTTTGGTATGGTCCTGAAATGAATGGCAGACCAGGGAACCACACAGTGTAGCAACACATGGCCCCTGTGGAATTGTGTTTGCTTTTTTCCCTCCTGTGTAAGTCCAATCATTTTCTGTCTTCTGTGTCTGTGCTTGTACAATCCTGCCAATGATAAAACCAGTTCTGTGGTTTTGTGGTGCTCTTTGGTGAAGTTTAGTGTATGCAGATGAGTGTTCATTTAAAAACGTGTTTGATTGCATCTGTTCCTTGGACAAGTTGGAAGTGGAAAAAAAAAATAAAAAGGATTCTTCTTGCATCTCACATCTCGAGAGGTGTTATCCCTGTGTTATCCCTTACTCTGTCTGCTAAAGACACTGCTGTTGCACTGTGGTTTGCAGGGATGCTCCATACCCAACAGAGGTGGTGTCCATCTGACATATGAAATGTGTATGAGATTATATCCTGGTGGTGCCCTTCATTTTCCTCGATTGTGAAGGAATTTGACATTAATTAGTTAGCCTCAGTCAGGAGACATCTCAGGCAGGATTTAGTTACTCCCATATAAATGTGTCATTTGTGATGACCTGGGGTGTTCACCTGGCTTCTAGAAGGGTGAGCATTTCCCCTACATCCCTTAACGTCCTCCTGACCCTGGGGTATCTTAGATGTCTGTGTATGAGGAAATACATCAAGCTTTAAGTGTCTGCTGTGGGGAGAGCTGAATGACTCTCTGCTATCCATCCACTGATAGCAGGGTTCTCTTGCCTCAGTTTAGTGAAATATCCAAGTTTTAGGTTCAGTTTTTAGAAATGAAATATTTACCCCACTTCCATGGATTTCTTTGGAGCAGTGGTAGGGAAAAATTCAAACACTTTTACAGGCAGATTTACCAGACAGGGAGAATAAAGGAGAGATTAGAGGGCATGTTATCTGAATTTTTAAAAATTCTGAATTAAAAAAATCTTTGAAATGTTGCTATTGACTTTCTGCTGAATTTGCCCTTGGACCTTCTGTGTCCTACTGGCACAAGGGATCTGCAGTGATCTCTATTCTCCTGAAGTAAGAGGCTCTTGGGATATTTTACCCTTTGGGAAATGACATCCAAGCACTCATGTTTAAACACTGCTTAAAGGCCAGTCATTAACACTGTGGTAGCCTTGAACATGTGTCTTTCCCAAGGCCATGCAGCTCTTCAGTGGCAGAGGTACAGCTGTGCCCACATTCCTTGGGGCTGATCCCACACAGTGACACCTGGACATCCATCCCTGCTGGTTCTCCTCGAGGCAGATTAGGAGATGGCATCACTGCATGCACATTCCTGCCCTCAGTCCCTCTCCATCCAGTATTACCTGTTCTCTTTGACACCCCTCACTTTCTGTTCCTGTGTCCCTGGGCTGAGCTGCTTCCTGGCACCCATAGCGGGAAGCTGAATGTGAAGCCTCGTGCTGCTGGGTTTGCAGGGAAAGGAGATGGATCAGGCAGCCAAGGAACAAAGACCATCTCAGATCACGGCTCCTGACAGAATGCCTTTGCTTGCGTGGCACTGATGGCGTCACTGGAGATGGAGCTGGCAGTGTCGTGAATTTAATACCTGCAGATGAGTGGAAACCAGGTGCAAGTCTGTGATTTTACAGAGTGATGCTTGCTTTTGGCCAGAACTAAACACCCAGGGAAGGGAGCCTGAAAATCTATGATAACTACAGTTAAAAACTCACATGGATGGTGGAGCTGGATCCTGTGCACTGACTTTTTCCTGTGTTGAAAACAATTACTGTTTTGTGAGTAGTGGGGGTGTCTGCCTGCAGATCAAGGTGTGGGGAGCCCTCAACAGCGAGCTGATAAGGTCTGAAAGGGTCTCTTTGAGCCTCCTGGAATGAAGTGCCTCCTTAGCTCCAGTCTTCAACAAATAAAATCAAATCATTAACCCATGTTCACTCGCCTCTCCAGAGGGGAAATGGTGTCTGGGTGAAACACAATACGAGCAGGCTTCTGAAGGAAGTCATAAACTCAGGTCTGCCCTTCCCCACAAAGGCTGGAGAGAAAGCATGTCTGTTTGCCAGGTGTGGATGGATCACTACAGCACCACACCAGCAGAGGGTTGCAGGCTCTGCCTGTGTTTTCCAGTCCTCCTTACAAGCCTAGCTGAACCCACTGTTGATAAAGGCTCCTTTGATTTACATATGAGAAAAGAAACCTGATTATATATTTGCTGTAGCATAGGTGGGCGTGTCTAAGTGGTGACATGAAAGAGCAGGAGATGGGGGAGAGATGATGATGCCTGGATGCAGACGGGGTATGTGCTCAGCTGAAGCTGCTTGAGAAGGTTTAGTTACCTCCCAAAAAGGGGCAAATTTGGGTGGCTCCCTGTCGAGCAGCTCCAGATTTCTGAACACAGATGCTGACCTGGTGGGGATAGGGCAGTGTAGGGCTGGGTCACGTTCTGCATTCCTCATCCCTCATTCCCTTTCTGTGTCAAAGCAGAGAAGAAGAAAGGGAGGTCAGCCACTTTCTACCCTGTAGAGAACACCCCCCTCCTGCTCCCTGTGGATGAGACACGACCGCCGGCGCTCAGCAGCAGCAGCAGCAGCATGGAGCCCGTGGGCGTCAGCACGGAGATGGCCCTGCTCAGCAACATCCTGGCAGCCTATGCCTTCATCACAGGTACGTCTGGTGGCTCACACCTCCCTGGGCTCCTGCAGGCTTTTTGTAGACCCTCCTTCCACAGTCACCTGGGGCTGAATCTGCCTCTCTGAACTGTTTGTGTATTTCGTTCGTCTCTCAGCGAATTCTCCCTCGAAAGGCCTGACCGGGGCAGCTCTAGCAGGCAGTGTATAACAGAGTTTATTGTGCACTGCTTTCCACTGGGTTTGCTCTCATCTGGAGTTAAACACAATGTAATCTTACATGTGGTATTATTCCTAGTGCTTCATTTTCCTGGAGATCAAAGCCTGGCTCATTAGGGAGGCAAGTTTGTTGTCCTGTAATTTGGAAAATAAGCAGCACTCAAATCTTTACAGCGCTTAAGAGAATTTGGCTTATCTTCAGTAGAAGTGTGAAGATGAAGTAACTTGAGAGTCTACTTAATTATATATTTAAATCTAGTTTAGAGTAAGATTTCCTTGGATCACAGTTTATCTTTCACCCACATGTATCTTTCAAGTAACAGGGGAGAAGTCTTCTAAAGAAATTCACTTTAAAAGGTGAAAGAAAAGTGACAAAACCAGGGGGAATGCCTTTAAACTGAAAGAGAGTGGGTTTAGATTAGACATTAGGAAGAAATTCTTTACTGTGAGGATGGTGAGACACTGGCACAGGTGGCCCAGAGAGGTTGTGGCCCCGTCCCTGGAAGTGTTCAAGGCTATAATAACTAAAACTCCAGTATTTGTGAGCTACTTTTTCATGTCTGTGTGCTAATTCAGTCTTGTTAATGCATTAAACAGTAGTGCATTCTTGGTGCTGTGCTCTTGCTCTTGTTGAAATGCCACCATGCTGCTAATCCAAGTGTTTGGGTTTGAAGCAGCTAAACTGGGCTTTGCACTTTGGAACCACTGAGTAGATTTAGTGAGAGTGTTTCTGAATATTATTTAGTGAAGGATCCTTCTGAAAGGACCATGAATGGTTATATAAACTTCTGCTCTTCTACACATCCAGTGGTAGCATCAGGATCCATCTTTTCATGACACCCCTAAGAGTCTGGCAGATTAGATGGAATTGGTAGTAGTCTTCACAGAAGATAGCTGAGTAGGATAGATTTGTTTTCTTGCATGGGTTTCTCCAAGGAAAATTAGAAAAACAAGCTTTAAAGGAGTCTTCTATCTATCCATCCTGCTTTTCCACCCTTACCTATAGCTACCATTTTTTAATGTGAAAATACCTACCTTCCCATCCCTACTATAGAATAAAATGCTGTTGATATTGTGTTCCCCATCTGAACAGTAATGAGCAGAGAAAGCTGTAGGATTAATGATCCAGGATAGCTGGGACTGTGATTCAGGGCTGCTGAAAATGCCCCATGGACTTTGCTTCCATTGACCACAGCAGAGCTCTTTGACTCTACCTTGGTTTTGGGGCACAAGGTCTTGATTCATCCCAGTCACAAGGTGTCAGCCTTGTCAGGAGCCTCCAGATTTTACTGTAGCACAAACAACTTTAACTGTCCTGTTGCTGTGGGATTTGTCTGCCCTTTCTTGATGTGGTCTCCTTGTGTTGTGTTCACATCCACTGGATGTCAAATAGGTAAACTCAGACCTCATGACTTTGGTTTCCAGTGCTGAGTTCAGGACTTGGTTGCTTATGTTTTCCAGTGTATCATGGAATGTTTTGGGTTGGAAGGGACCTTAAAGATCTGGTTCCCATGTTCCTCACCATGGCTGTTAGATGGGTTTTAGTCTCTGTGACATGTATGTTCAGTTTGTTATTTCTTATAAAAATAATTGATGACTGAACCCATGGATTGAAACAGCAAATGTCCTAAACCATCTTTATCTGCTGCATGTAATTTAGCCTCTGCTTTTAGTGGAAATGATGGATTTGTCATGATTTATTTTGTTATATGTGAGTATGGAGAGGTTTTAGCTTATGACTTCAAAGACAAACTGTGTCACAGGGCACAAATATCATTTGCATAAAACTAGAGCACTGCAAAGCCATCCCTCTTCGTACTGCAGATTGTGAACAGCAGAGCAGTTGGATTTTTTTTGTGCCTGCCTGAGTTTGGGGCACTGAAGGCAGCTCAAGCCACAGCTGATGTCCATAGAGGATCCATTATAGTGGCTCAGGAGAGGCAGGATATTGAGCAGCCAGGGAGGGCTGGTTCTGTGTCACACATCTTCCCACTGCTCCTGACCACAGCCCTGGTGCCAAAAAGAAACAGTAGTGCAAGAACTGCTCTGTTCCATGACACTGAAAATGTCCCTCAGGTACTCTCTGCAGACTGAAAGTGCTGCATTCAGGGCTTCCCTGTGCTGGTGAGCTGTCTCAGAATAGGAGTTTGCAAAAGAAAATGGTAAATAGGCAAGGGCAATATAAAAAAATATTTTTTCACTTGGGGTAGAGGGTGGTGGATACCCTCAGACCCACTGCAGGAAAATGAAGCTGTGGGTTTTTGCTATTTCATAGGTAAAATGCAGGCTTGAAAAGATGATCCTCTCTGCTGCCTTTCCTCTCTCCTGGCAGTGAGGTGTTTTTTAGCCAGGGGAGCACATCCACAAATAGTGGAATGCCTTCTGTGCTCAATGGTGTTCACGTTTTCTGCACAAAATGGCAGTTTTGGGTGGGCAGCTGCAGGTGAAGAGTCTGCAGACTCAGTCACTCACACAGGCAGAGTCCTGCAGTGCAGAGAAATGTGAGTATTAGCAAAAGCCTCTGTGCTCTTTTCCACCATCTTTTTGACTGATATTCCCATATAAGAGTTGGGAATCTTCCTGTAGACAATAGGAATAGTAAAAATCACGGCCCAGCAGGAAGCAAAAGAGTCTTGGTTTGCAACTATTGTGGTTAGGCATCAAAGCCAGTTAGGTGTCAGTCTCATCCCAGCTTCCAGAACCTATTTCTTCAGAAACCGGGAAAAAGTGTGAATAATGTCAATGAGGAATGAAATTAGTAGATGATCAAACAGATAAATATTATTTAGAGTTCAGTCATGCAAAAGATTCAGAGACACCCTTTATTTGAAAGCTGATTTTCTTTATAGAATTAGGTTTTTAATTAGATGCAATCTCTGCCTACAAACCTCGGACCTGTTATTTGTCGTGGACCTGTTCCAAAACCTGCCTGGGTGTTTGGAAAGACTTCACCAGTCTCAGTGACAGCTGGAACTGTCTTTGCAGTCACAGTCTACCAGCAAGACCAGAAACGTCCCTATATAAATATTAAACATTCAGAATGTATCAGAGCTCTTCCAGTGCCTCCTTTTGGACAGGAGCCTTATCCCAGTTTTGTCACTGCATTCAGGATGAAGCAGTTGGAGGGAAACCTCCACAAATCCCTGTTTTATTCCTCTTCCATAAGCAAAGCTTTGCTGCCAAGTTATTAACAAGGGGCTTCCAAAATACAACCCAGGGGAGATCATTCCAAATTTTAGACTGCTTGGCCTGAGCCTTATTAATAAGGGGCTCCTGTAGAGCTTCCTCTGTTCTGTCAGGGGATTTCGGCAGCCTGTGGGGCTGACTGTAAATTCCCTAGAAGATATTGCTCCTACTGTTTGTCTGGCTATGCTTAAGGCTGAACCTTTTACTGGGGGCCCTCTGAAATTTTCCTCCCCACTGAGGTTTCAGAATGCATGAAGCCAGCAGCGTTAATGCCTAGATTGTTTTTTATTTATTGAAACAATTTATTGTAATAGCAATAACAACCTTGGCCTGGGGCATTTCCTGGGGAATTATTGGCAGTCTGGGCTGATGCTCCCAGCAGATTGTTAGCCCTCAGGAAACAAGCTCCGTAATTGCTGCTGGTTTGGTTGGAAAAATAAAATAAAATGGATTTCCAATTTTTTTTTGGTCAGTTTGAGTGCCTAGAAAATGGTGGCTTTTGTGTAGAGGGTTGTGTAGAGCATATATCTTATATCTGCATGGGTTGAATTCAGGCTTGAATCAGTGACATTTTCATCAATGCTTTCAATCCAGAGAGAGAAATACAAGGAAGGGGAAAGGTAACCCCAGCCAAAGAGCTTGACAGAAACTGGGTCCTGCTGGAGCTCTGAGCTATCATCCACAGCATTGGAAGAAAAAGCTTCAGTGGTCAAAATCTTTGTTTTAGTGAGTGTATACACACATACACACACAAGAATGTGTAAAATTCAAAATTGTGCTAACTCCTGCTACTGATGTCCATATACTTTTAAAGAACTTTTTTTCAGGTATAATAAGTGTTTTGAGGAGCTTCACTGTTGGTGTGATAAATCTGGGCCACCTTTGAGCTTTTGGAAGGTGCTCAGCATCCATTTGCTGAAGAGGGTGCCTCTTTTTGGTCTTTACAAGTAGGACATGCAATGGTGTAGGCTCTCAAAATCACAAATCAACCATCAAACCCCCAAATCCAGGCTATTGCTGACTTGGCTACTTCAAGTGAGAAAAAGCAGAACCCGTGGTTTTTAGCTTAAGTTGCTCTTTCTGCTGTGAAAAAAAAAGAGATGCTGCTGTGCAAGTGGATTGTGCATATGATAAATGCCAAGACTGCAGTTGAACACAGGGTTACAGCTCCATGAGGAAGTCCAGACCGTGTCTCATATGTTGACAGAGTAGCTGTAGGAGCTCATAAATGCCACTGGAGCCCAAAGATTCAATTACAGCCCTTGCACTGCATGAAGGGCTGTATGGGCGAGCACAAGCAGGGGAAGAAAAATGGTTGCTTACGTAGCAATCGAGGTAAAATTGCTCATGAACTGGATACAGTAGCATGGAAAAAGGAGTGTGGAGGAGAAAGGAAAAGCAGGACATGGGCAAAATCAGGGGCAGAGAAACCACATGTGTCTGTGTATCAGGCTCCCATCTATGGTTTTTTTATGAGTTGCTCTCAAGGAGCGTGCAGTGGAACAAATGCAACCAAATCAAGCCCATGTGTGTGCTCAGGGAACTGTGCCTGGCATCCTGTCAGCCAGGCAGAGCCAAGGCAGACTGCACCCAGTGCCTTCCAGTACAAACACCCCAGTCCTGCTCGCTTGCTCTTCTCTCACTCCCGTGATCCAGGTGTCCCCAGAGCCCTTCTCAGGGCTACCTGCAAAAGGAGCTGGGTGATTACTGTCCTCACTTAAATGGCACATGGAGGTAAAAGTGTTGCCAGGTAGTGATTCCACTTTTCCTGTTTTTTTTTAAGCCACATCTTTACTATTCACATCAGACTGGATGGGCAGCAGCAGCTTTGCTACTGCACAAAGCAGGCTGCAGTTTTGAGTCCTGACCCTTGAATTCAGAGCAGCCATTGCCTTCACTGGAGCCAGGATTTCACTCAGCCAGGCTGCTGCAGGGGCCATTGGCACATTCTCCTTGCCTCCTCTGGTATCTTCTCTTTTACCTTTGGAATTGTGCTGTCTCGCTTTTATCAAAATATCTTAGTTTAAAGCCTTTGGCTTTGGTTTCACTTGACCTTCCAACTACTTCTGCATTTCATAGAATTGTTTGGTTGGAAGAAACCTTAAAGACCATCTAAAGACCTAGAGACCATCAGTTCCAACCCCCCTGTCATGGGCCCACTGGCACATTCAGTTTAGTGTCCTGCTTGTTCTTTGTGTTACAGCTGAGTTTGCAGGAGGCTGGTCCACTTCTTTCTTTTTTTTGGACTTACCTGCTGCACTTTCCTCATCTTTTGTCCTATCTTCAGCCTGTTTTTCCCCATGTCATCCACACCAACCACTCTTGCATCACTCTAATGATTTATTAGCCAATTTTCAGACTATCTTGACACCTCCTTCCACCTTGGCTCATCAGCCACCTTTGGGATTCATTTGGGAGAGAAGTGAAGAGCACAAAGGCATTTCATCTCTGTAACTGTTCCATGAGCACCCCCAGGCACTGAACTACACACTGCCTAGAACAGCACAAACCAGTGTTTGGGCTCTGACCACAGACTCAGAATAATTTAGGTTGGAAGAGGCCTCTGGGGATCACCAGGTCCAACCCCCTGCTCAGAACATGGCTAACTTCAAATTTAGAACCAGCTTTGAAATTAGAGGAGGGTCTTGCCCTACTGAGTTTTGAACATCTCCAAATAGTTTCCAGTTCACCTTTTATAAATTTTGCTTTAGGAGATCAGCTGGAAAGGGCACTTCTAAGAGCACTGTGTGCAGGGAAGTGAAGCCTTTTAGCTAGAGAGATCTCCTGGGGCCAAATGTCAGGGTCTCAGCTGGTGGAAGCTGTTACAGATCCATCACTGAGTTCAAGGGAATAAAACTCATCGGAGGAACTTACTCCATCCTTGAGCTCAAGACACCCAGCAGACACTGCAGAGTAGAGCTGGCCTTGACACTTCTGCTCAGTTCACCTTTACCCATTTAGTGTACCTATAAACCAAGATGATTCAGCCCAGGGGAGTGGCAGTAACAACATTTATCATAATTGCACTTCTAAGTAGTCCCATGAACCAAAAAAAAAAAAAAAAAGGTGGTAAATAAACAAGATGACCTAGTTTGAAAGGCATTGTGGATGCTTTGGAATCTTGTTATATCACCTCAGAAATGTGGCTATGCAGGACTCATCCTGTTGGTGCACTGACTCCCGCTCTGCCTGTGGAGCACAGGTATATATTTTGGTGGTCTGGGCGGGAAGCCAGCACTCTTGCCTTAGATAAGCAAATGAAGTCTGTGAATAAATAATATGCATTTTTGCCGTGCTGCCAAGCCTCCCATTTCAGCTGGGCCACAGCACAGGGCATATAAAGTTTTGTAGTCATCTGTATGCCTGTTATGAAGGCAGTGGATGCGACAGCAAGATGCACTTACCTGCAGCTGGGCGTGCAGCACCCCAGTGTCAGCCCCGTGGGAATTAGGCTTAATTCTGTGGGCTGCTCCCTTCCCTTCCACACAACTCCAGGACACAACTGCAGCAAACCTGCATTCTGCATGTGGGCAAATGCCTTGGCAGCAAATCCACCCTGTAAATTACTGCTTTCCCTGGGGGGAGGAGACAAAGGAGGGCATGGAAGTAAAAGCAGCCCCTGGAAACTCGGCCCCTCCAGAAACCGTGTCTGGTGTGTGCTCGGAGGGGCCGTGTGTGTTCTGTTCTTTGAAGGATGGTTCTCCTCCATCATCTCCTTTCTCCTTGCAGAAAACCCCGAGCGGGCTGCCCTGTACTTTGTGTCCGGAGTGTGCATTGGACTCGTGCTGACCCTGCTGGCCCTGGTGCTGAGGGTGTCCTGCCGGACGGACTGCAAGCGCTCCTCCTCCAAAAAGCCTCCTCGGGAGCGGGAGAGCGACAGCGACAGCAGCGACAGCGACGACGACTCGGACACCACGTCGGACCTGTCTGCCCGCAGGCACCGCAGGTTCGAGAGGACTTTGAACATGAACGTGTTCACCTCGGCGGAGGAGCTGGAGCGGGCGCAGCGGCTGGAGGAGCGTGAGCGCATCATCCGCGAGATCTGGATGAACGGCCAGCCCGACATTCCCGGCACCAGGAGCCTCAACCGCTACTACTGAGCCCTGGGACTCCTGCACTCCTGCCCTGCTCCCCGGGGCTGCCCCACACCTCAGAGACCAGAGGGAGGGAAGGAGTACGGCGTGGGTGTCTCCCCTTTTCCTGTCAGGTGTGCCACCTGGAGGGAGCGGTGTGGATGGACAGCAGTGAAGTTTTCCCCATCTCTCTCTCCCTGACATATTGGTATCACCCCTCTTCACGGACACCTTCTGGTTTCAAAGAAGTGATTGCCAGCTTCATTTCCGAGTAGCAGGCAGGGAGGAGACAGTGGCAGTCCTCCCATGTGGGGCATGGCGTGGGGCACGCCGTGGTGCGAGTGCTCCTCTCTTGGCTGGGGTGAGGCTGTCCAGGATTTGGTCTCCATTTAGGAGTTTTTGGTTTCCCTTTCCTGAAGGCTGTGGGGGAATTGTGAACAAAGTGACAAATCTGGAAAGATAATTTGAGGAGGGAGGGGGAGGTGCATCCAGACCGATTGTCTTGTGACTTCAGAAGCCATGAGATTAACCTAATTAAAACCCAACAGCAAATAGGACTTGTTAAGAACTGGGGGATGGGGGGAGGGGGATTCTTCCATCGTGAAATCATCTCGGTGCTTGGATGTTTGCCGTAGTGTATTCAGTTATTTATGGCTGTCTTTTCATCTTCCTTTTCAATGGGAACATTTAGGTTTTTTTTACTGACACCTCAGGGATAAAATCCTATTATTTTTTTTGAGTCTGTTCTCCCTGCTGGCCCCTGTCAAACACAACCCAACCCATCTCCAACAGTGAAATTATGGTAATATAAGAGATGTGTCAGTGACTGGTGAGAAGTTAACAACCTCAAAGAGGTTGAAAAAGGTTTTCTTTCTGTTTTGTTTTAAATATATATATATATATATATTTGAAGATGCTGCACAGGAATGTGCCTTATTCTTTTTTTTTTGTTGTTGTTGTTGTTAAACTACAGTTTTCCTATGGATAGCAATGCACAATGTTTTATATATTTTATTAAAAAAATAAAATTAAAAAAAGTCCGCGTTTACCAGAGGAAAACCAATACAGAAGAAGCCACGTCTGACAACAAAATGGGTCATAAATGCTAAATAAACTCTGGTTTGCTTCAATACATTTGAATTTGCATCCTCACTTTTGGCATAGGTGTTGCTTGAGGGAGATCTCTGGAAGAGTAGCACAGCTCTGCAAGCAATCAAGGCTGATGTTTTCTGCATGCAGGGAACTGGCAGCACCTTTTTTTTTTTGGCTGGAGCCCATCCATCAGCTTCTGTGGTATACATGGGCAGGAGAGCTGAGCAACAGGTTGGTACTCAAGGGGCCACTCCAAAGTGATTTCGTGATTTTTGGGTCTGTCCCCAAGACTCAAATCATACCTGGGTCAGAAGCAAGTGTTAAATGAACTTTAAAAATAAAAAAAAAAAAAGTGTGGAAGAAAAGGTGCAGTATTTTAGTAGCTTCTTCACTTGTTGTCCTCTGGAGTTTTCGGTAGGATATCACCACCCTGCTCACTCCCAAGCACCAGTTCACATCACCTCAGTCACAGAACTCAGTGTTTCTCACATTATGACACTGCTGAAGCCTGCATGGCTTTGGGGTCTGCTCCTCTGTCATTTAGGCATGGAAATATTATTTCCAGAATCTTAAGGGTTTGCAAAATGCTGGCAAGGAAAATAAAGATCAAAAGCTGTGACTACCCAGAGCTTTTCCCAAGCCTTAAGAGAGAGGTGATGGGTGGACCTGCCCACAAGATGACTGAGGATGTTATAAGGGATCGTGTGCTGTGCCAAACAGCTGCGTGATGGGACAGACCTGTGGCATTTGGGGTCTTCCTGGCACTCTTTGGGATCACTGGGGCTTTTCCCTGGATGAGAGAAGCTGCTTTGGAAGTGCCCACAAATACTTCTTGTGGGTCTTGCAGGGTGAGAGCAAAGCTGAGTAACTGCAGCTGGTGGCACTGGCAGTGTCAGAGGTCAGGCTGGCTGGTGAGAGGTGGCTTCACCCGAGAAGGCAATTTGAGCACAGCAGAGCGATTCCAGGTCTGGTCCTGTAAAGATTCAAATGGAAAGGCTCAGTATTGAACTGGGATGTAATTTTTGCATCTAACATGTAGAAATAAAGCAGGAGGCAGGTCCCAAGCCCTGATGCATCGCCAGGTGCTTTAGCTGGAATGTTGAACACGCTCTGCTGAGAGTGTAGAGGAGCAAAATGACAGGGTGAGGTCAGTGGGGTCAGTTCTGTTGGCCATGTGTTTCCCCTACAATGATACAGTCCCTCAGCCTTGGTGATTAAAGGACAGCATATTTTCAGGTTTAGAATGCTGTGTCCTGGGAGATAGCTTGCAAAACTCATTTTAAAAATGTTATAAATGAATGGATTTATGTGTATGATTTTCCCAAATGACTTTTTTTGACCAGAGGAAAGAACAGCTATGGTAAATCTGAGTATACCTGATACGCAACTGTGGGATTAAAATACCTGCTTCAAATGTAAATCACAACCAAACTCGAGTTGCAAATGGATGAACTGACCTCCCTTAGCATTGCTAGTGCTGCTGTAAATCTTCCAGATGAAGTCTGAAATAAAAAGGAGCAGGTTGAGCAGACAAGGCCATCCCAGCCTTGCCCTAGTTAAAAAAAAGTAACACAGGTAGTCTCACTGTCTTCACAACACGAGCAATACCTTCATGTACCTTCTACCTCCTATTTTGTCTCAAGGATTTGCATTTCTAAGAAGACTTTGACTAAAGAAAAAGAAAAACTGCAATCCTTTGAGCTAAGGAAAAGACTTAAAGTTGTTTGGTAACTATTTCTTGATTTGTCTCAGAAGTGTTGAATAGTTTGTCTGAGGGACAAAATGCAGTCGAAATTCGTGGGGCAGGAGTCGGTGGTTTGCCTTTAGCTCCAGCAATGGAGCAAAACCAGTCACCTGGAGTATGGAAGAGATGGATTCATTAGGGGTGGGGTCAAATCCGTATTTCTTACCTCACAAAAAAATATCTTAAGCATACAGACGTTTGGACTTCTCTGGTTTCCATCTTCTGTGTTGTGCTCTATGTGTCATGTGAAATACTAAAACACTCTTAAGAGCTGAGGAGCAGAGAACTGCTTTTCTGCCAGCCTGTTGTGAATCCCTCTTGTAGGAGATTATGCATAGCTCCTCTCTCTCACTTCCATGTTTACTTGATTTTTTACATTAAAGTGAAATATTATTTCCAGAATAGCACTCTTCAAATTCCCCAGGACAGATAAAGGAGTTGAAATCAATTTTTCCTGTTTCCTGAATGGAATTCCTAATCACTGACTTTTTGGGTAAAGAGATGCTGGGTTCATTTTCCATGTGAATCTGTTCTTTATGCCTCAGTTTAACCCTAGAGTTTTATAACAGGGGATTTGTCATGATTTATTTTGTTATATGTGAGTATGGAGAGGTTTTAGCTTATGACTTCAAAGACAAACTGTGTCACAGGGCACAAATATCATTTGCATAAAACTAGAGCACTGCAAAGCCATCCCTCTTCGTACTGCAGATTGTGAACAGCAGAGCAGTTGGATTTTTTTTTGTGCCTGCCTGAGCAATCCTGAACTTGGAGTTGGTAATAGGAGAAAAACATGACATTGTATTTAAAGAAGCAGCATTGCAGTTTCCACGTGCCGTCTCATGGGCCCAAGGCTTGGGGCAGGTGAGCCTTGAGCAGTGAAGTGCCTGTGCTGGACACTTTTCACACCTCTTGCAAGCTGCAGGGTACTTGGATTGGTAACCACAGAGTCGTGCAGTTGTACCAGGTTAGCTTAGTAAATGAGTGTGATGGGCTGGAAATCTGAGGGTTGCACTCCTGGGAGCCGATGAACACATGGAGGTGATGGGTCAGGATTTCAAAGCATGGACGGCGCGTTCATCATCCTCCTGTCTGGTGGAGCAGATGGGGCTGCTTGCAGCAGTCGTGGCTGTGCTTGGAGAGGTGGCAGAGGGGATATCTGCTCCAGTCAGATGCCCAGCCTGGTCTCCTGCTCTCTCCCCATTGCCCCTGACTTCGCAGGGCCCTTTTCCCCTCCTGCCACCATCCAGCCATCGGCACTGACCTCCTTGGTGGACCTGTGTTCAACGTACCCTGAAAATCTCAGTAATATGGTGTTTTCTGCCTTTCCCATGTCCACCCTGGTGTTCATATCCTCGATGAATTCCAGCTGGTTAATGAGGCATGCTTTTCCCTTCCAGAAACCACGGTGCCGCTACTTAACCCCTTGCCTGCCGTCCTTCCCAGCACCCCAGGGGCTACACAAATAAAGTGAGCTCCCTGAGCCATGGTGCTGCCAGGATGTACGGCATATGCCTGTGGTGCTGCAGGGAATCTGAATTTCCTTTTGTGCTGCGTGGAGTGTCTCAAGTTTCTGGAGGTGTCACAAGCAATTAATCTTCTTAGCCTGGCCCAGAAATCCTTCTGCTCAGAATCATTGTGGAGGTTTCATTGCAGCTAAGTTTTAATAATTCGACCTGAGTTTCAAGTGTCCTCAGATACCCCAAAAAAATAATTCCCAGTGTTGCTTGCCTTTGCTTGTCCACTCATTAGACGTGGTGCAATTTGCCCCTTCACATAATTTCCTCTATTTTTGCAGTTATCTCAAGGACTCTCAGTTAAAGACAACCAATCAGAAATGCAGAAATAGTTTTGGTTCCTCACAGGGTACCTCACCATTATGTGTGCTTTCCTACATCCCTGGGCTGAAGGTGCTCTCTTACTTTGAGTGATGTGGCGGTTTAGTACTATTTAAGCAAATTTTTAAGCAAATCAGTTTCTTTGGGGGTTTTCAGTTGCTGGGCACTGAATGGATCAATTCCAGTGACAGTGATGTAATGTCACCATTGGGATTATTGCACCAGGGAGCCCTGGGGCACTGGGGCGATGCCACTGGGAATTGTGTGTGTGCTGAACCATGACCACGGAGCTCCTTGGAGGGGTGTGTGCCATGGATGCTCTGGGAAGTGTGTTCTAGGGGCACACTTGTTCATATCATGAGAGCCTGTCATCCCCACGTGGACCTCTCCAGAAGGATGGATGGCTTTGTCCTCAAGGCAAACTCGAGTGCAACTGGCCCATGATTTCCCTTGGGAGGTCTCTGCTTGCTGAGGGGAGGGATAAGATACATTCCTTGTTAAGGTTTCTGGAAGTATGGACAGAACAACTCCAGAGTCAGGTTTAATGAATGTCAACCTGTGCTACCTGTTTTCCACCAGCTGCTGAGGAAACATGGGTGACAGCCCTGGAATGGACCTTGGTTTCAATGGTTCATCTGCCATTTTTCTGTTGAGCAACGTGTGGATTGGGGGCAGGGGTGGTGGTGGGAGGGAAAAAATCAAAACCTGGATTTGGATAGCTTTTTCTGTTGAAGGACGTTGTTCTGGGTAGCTGAGAAGGAGAGGAAATCCTCATGCTGAGTCTGAGCTTAAACAGGGGAAATGCAGTCTTGGGGGGAACCTGTTTCTGCCAAGGCTTTGTGTCCTTTGCCAAATGCAAACATTGCCCCTTTGGCACCTCAGAGAGGTAATTGAGAGCTTCAATAATTTCTCCTGCATAATAAGTTTATGTTTCTGAGGCAAAAACTTTCTGAGGACAAAGAGTGACAGCAGATGGGGAAAAACGTCAAATTTCTTTCTTTGAGCTATTAGAAAACACCTTTCCCTTTTCATTATGACTTCATGAAGAAATATAAGCAATAATAATGTGATGGAATTTGTCATTTAAAAGCCCTGAAATGGGACATCTAAGTGAAAAGGTATCTTTCTTGGTAGTTTCTGTCAGAGCACTGACTTTGTTTATTTTCTGGTGGTGTTTGGCATCTGATGTTACTCTGTGTCATGAGTGAAACCAAAACTCCCCACAGCACTTTTCTGGGGATGCGGTGCCATGCTGGAAAAACTTCCTTTGGCTTTTGAAAAGGCAGTAATTTGTATATTCTATTTCTTGCAAAAGTCTTTGAAATTCCCTTTTATGAGGAATGGTCCTCTCCTCATTCCCAGTGTGAGGGGACTTTTTAAATGTATGGATTGTTTAGAAGGGACAGAAGTAGTTCTCCTTCCTCCTGCATTTTTGAAGCCTCTAGACCACCCATGAGCAGCAGAGTTCAGAGGCATCAGATGGTTTTTCAGAACTGTTCTTTGTATTAATTTGTTTCTTTTCTGGAAATAACGCTGTGCTGCTCTGAATTAACAACCCAACTGGACCTCTGTGTGTTGCTGTTTCCGTCCACAGCTGTCCTGGGTGTCCAAGTTCCCAAAATGATCACAGTGCCAGTAATGTATCTGTGCATTCCTGGCATCTTTTAAAAGGACAGTTTAAGAGAAAAAGTTCAACAGGGATCAAGCAAACCAGTGTGAGTCACAACAGGTCACTTTGCATCCAAAACCAATGCAGAATTTTCCTCCTGGAACGGAAAGTGGCCTGACAATGACAAGTTTGCTTCTGAGAACTAACTGAAAAACCAGAAAAAAAGTGATTGCTACTGATAGTGCCTTGAAGACTGCACATCTCCCCAGAGAGCACTTCCAGAGGATGCTTTTCCTGGGAGGGAAGGTTGAAAGCTGTCTGACAAGACCCTGAAAGCTGCCACTCACAATTTTGGAGTGTTTTTGAGACTCCCCTGATGCTTCCTTTAACATATCAGCATCTCAGCAGGTATTTTTGCCTGGATCTATGGTCAGGGCTGCAGTATCAGAGGTGCTGGTCCCCTGTGCACCAGGGGAGGGCAAACACCACCAGCACAAGAAGGGATGAGGCTGGTGAGTAGGAGCCTCTCCCCAGCTCACTTGCTGAGGACTGGGGTCCACCAGGGAATGGACTCTGGCTCATTGGTGGGGAGAGGAAAGGAGAGAAGAGGAGAGGGTCAGGAACAAGAGGTCTGAGAAACAGAGAACCTCTGGAATCTAAGCACTGCTTCCCAGGTCCCTCTCCCCAACATCCAGGCATTCCAAAATCCCTCCCAGCTATAGTCCTTCTCTTGGAGGCTTCTTTGCCTGGTGACACAGGCCATGGCACAGTCTCCAGTAGGTTACTTGCTCCTTTTGGATGAAAGATCAAGCCTTAAAAGCTTCATTTCCAGAACACGAGCCAGTTTCAGCAATGAAAACATTTTCTGGTGAGGAATAAGTCTTCTCTATCTTCCATAAAAGAAAAATCTCATTTCTTCTTGGTGTGGCTGGAGCTGCATGGCCAGCCAGTGGGATGTGATTTACCACAGGCTTATTTATACACTGGCTATGAAACAGGCTCTGTTTTCCAGGATGGAAAAATGCCATTTGAATGTGAACTAATTATATTTACTTCCTTACTGTAAATTGCCATTGAAAAGCAAAAGCAGCAGTGAGAGCAGTCAGTGTTTGTGTCGAATACACCCCCACAGACCTCCTCCAGTGAAAAGAATGAAGGAGTAAATAGTTTCTGAATGTGTCATTTTGATTTGGGGCATTTCTAGTTCATATCAAGCTATTATAGTGACGGAAAAACCCCCATAGTTCTTGACTTGTAATCTGGAATATTTCAATTAAAAATTGCCTAACAGGAATGAAGGGATGAATTAAGAACCCTCATTACAACTAGCTCTTTTCCACAAATCATTTTTTTTAAGAAAAGAAATGTTTTGCTAAAAACTTCTTAGCTAATCCCACTCACCAGGAGCCAGTGAAGCTGAAGCTAAAGTCAGGCTACGCACACAACCAGATTTTTCAATAACAGCAAAAATTAGGGATTGGAAGAAATTAACATATGATGGTTTCTATGTGATGGGAAATTTTTAATCAGTGTAGGGGGTTTCTGAATGACATTCTTCCTTCTGGATCAGGTGGAAATTCAGAGAAGGTCTTGATAACTGTGTCACAAGAGGAGTATTAGATTGTCTGCACAGCTCCTGCTGAATGTATAATGTGTGACACTGTCTCCCATGGGCAATGCACTTTGGTTAAATGTAGGGTGTGCTCTGGCCCACACTCTGGTGATAGAGCAACAGAAATAGTGTAGAGCTATCAGTACCCTGAGCTATCAATACCCTGAGCTGTCATTACCCTGAGCTATCAATATTCTCAGCTATTGATACCCTGAGCTATCAATATCCTCAGTTATCAATACCCTCTTCTACTGATGTCCCTGCCAATGGGTTGAGACTTCTGTCCCTGAGCAGTATTTGTCCCAGTTAATTGAAACTGACTTGTTATAAAAGTAGTCACTGGGGATTTTCCTTTTATTTAAGCAGTTGAGAAGCTGAAAAGTCCTGAGTTCACTTCCCTGGCATCATGCTGACAAGCTCACTGGAGGCCCTTGATGAGACCAGGGCCCATCAGAGCTTGCTGGAGTTTGTAGGCATCAGTCACAGAGCTCAGAGAGGAAAAATGGGCTCTTGTGTCCAAAGCATGTCCTGGGGCTGTGGGAGCTGGGCAGGACGGGGAGAGCCGATGTGCGTGGAGCACTTGCTCTGCCACCACGTGGAGGTGAAGCCTCTCCAGCCACTCCTCTCCCATGGAGAATGATAGTGTGGCAGAGGAATATTGATAGCAAGGAGGTGTCCCCCCCCCACCCCAAGCTCTGTGAAAGCCCTCCAGGCTGCTGGGATCAGGCATTCAAAACTAAACCAGGATGAGGGTTGGCAGCCACCTCTAAGTCCCTCAGTGAAGGATACCATTAATAACAGGGTTACATCCTCTGGTTCCATGGCTGCTGGGGTAACAGTGAGGTGTTTCTTTGCAGATACTTCTCCCTCAGGCTGCATTTTCTGGAGCTGAGTGCCAACTCCCTGTCAAACTCTGTCATGGCTGCGATGACTCCTTCCTCTTCGCAGGTCATGGGAGTGTTGGGGTGCTTTGCAAAGAGAGCATTCCCAACATGCCTGAGAGGACAGCAGTGTGTTGTTCTGCCCATCTCAGAGCTGGGATGAAAAAGCAGGGAAAAAACCCCATCTCTGCAGCTTTGTTTGGGCATGGTACCATGCACCTGTATTGTGTCTAGTCCTTGGCCACCACCCAAAGAGACTGACCAGCTTTGGGTATCTGCCTAGTTCAGCAGACAAGACAAATATAAAAATATAGAGAAAGGGAATTCTGGTGTGCAGGGGGATAACAAATGTCAAGCAACTTTAGCATGTAGGTGGGAAGTGGGTTCAGTACACCTTTAATCTCCTATTTATGATTCTCACCTTCCTTCAGAAGTGCTTACATCTCTTTTGAGTGTATAGCTATGGCCAATATTGGATATTTAAGATTAGATACTGTGAATAACTGGAGAAGTTCTCTGCATCTAGATGCCCTGTGAGATCTGCTGCACTGAGTATGGTCACTGTGTAGACACTGTGCTCATTCAGAATGACACAGGAGCTGGGGCACTTGCCTGGGAGAAGGTGGCTCTGGGTTGTTGTAGCTCTGCTCTTGGTCTGGTCAGCCACTGATGGAAGAAAAGGCCCAAACTCAGATCTCTCAGATCACAACACTCCTTTAGATGTCCAAGCTACAGGAATGTCTAAATACCAGAGAATAATGAGGCACTTAGTAATGAGACATTAAAGTCTGGGGAGTGGAGCAACCATAAGGCTTAAGACAGGTCCTGTTTAGGTCATGGCAACATGGCTGTAATGTTTCATCAAGGAGATGTTTTTCCTAACTATGCTTGGGTGGAAAAGCATTATCTGCTGCTCAGAGAAGACAAAATCTGGAGATATTTCTAACCAAATTCCCCTCATGATAATTGTGCGATATTTCCTGAATAAACTGATGATGTGGAAGAATGATGTTTTTGATTTCTATGCAGGGTTCTAAATTTATTGCTGATCCTATGGAAATAACAGAAGCATGGGTGCATTCTTGTGTAAAATAAAACTACTTAGGGCAAAACAGTTATAAAAGCTGGTAGAACTTCCATTTGAATGTATGAAATATTGATGGACTCAAGGTCCAGAGAAGTGACCTGCACTGATTAGCTCAGTGTAGGACTCTGAATATTGCCTTAGAGTCATTTGTCTCAAACCCAGCTATCTCCTCTGAAAGAGGGACCTTTGCAATGTGATTTATAATTGCAAACTTCTAAATACAAGATTGCCTTGGTTGTGAATTTTTTAATCTTTCAACTTCAATTCCATGTCATGTGGTTCTAGTGTCGTATTTTATCTTTGGTGTTATTCATAACATGGTCATAATTCCCTTGCTGAACTTCTATCAGTGTATTCATTATGTTTCAAAGGGCACATTGTCCTTCGCTGCCTCATAACAGCAGAGGCAAAATAACTTAATGGTGGTGTGTATTTTGAGCAGTCATTGGGCAAAGATGCTTTATAAGCATGACACAGTGCACCGTGCAACTGCTCACCATGCCCTAAAAATAATGTGTTTGTGATTTTTCAGCCTACAAATTATTTTGTGACTTATATTAGAAAGATCTGAGAATTAGCAAAGTTTTTGGTGTCTTTTGTATCTAAAGTCCTCCCCTTGATTGCTGCTGTAGAAGTTGCTCTGTCTGCCTTTGTGCATGTGAATTTTTGTAGCACCGAAAGGCTCAGCTCCTCAGAGAGAAGCCAACCTGTGCTGCTGCTTTTCCTTTTCTGAGTGAGGGATGAGGTGATTTATTAATATTGAAGTTGTAGGGGTCTGAAGAGCACAACTCAGCTCGTGCTGTAACTGTTCATTCTCACATTTCACTCACAGAGCTTGGAAACACTTTCGAGATCACTCCTGGTTTCTGTCACAGGGAGCACTCTGTCATCCCATGCAGAAAGGAAAACTTCAGCTGGAGAACTGGAAGCGCATTAAAAGGCAGGTACATGCACACATAAGCACAAAGAAACACACAAAAATGAGCGATACTCATCCTCTATCCTGATGATCAGGCACTCCTCTAGAAAATGGGCACTCAGCCACGATAATATCTTCATTTTACTTTTTGGGGGTCCACCTCAAAGAATTTGTAAGCTTTTTTGCCTTTCTGCATAATTGTGCTTAAGGATTTTGTATTCAGCACTATGAAGCCGCAAAGTTTAACAAGCTAAGAGTTTGTTACCAAAACTCAGAGCAACAGTTACTTTGGGATGGGAGGTTCTGGTGGAACAGGACCCTGTATCTCAGCACCCCTTGGGGCAGCAGCAAACAACTCTCCTCTCAAAGACTGCTGAGGTCCGTAAGCAGCTGATTTTGGCCACATGAATCTGCAGCTTTTGAGACTGTAACCCTGCATTTATAGAAAAAAAAAAAGGTACGTCCAGATCAGGGCTTCACTGTTGGTCTCTGCAAGCTGTTCCATCATGTTTAACACGGCAGTCTTCCCAATGATTCCTTTGTTATTTTTCATTCAATTGTTGTTGTCATTTGCTCATGAATTTCAGACTTAACCCGCCCAACATCCGTGTTGATTTATGGAAGCGTTTCTTTATTCAGGTAAAGCAGATGAGTGTGCTGTAGATCTTTCTTCTTGAATAGAGAGCAGTTAGGAGAACAGATGGCAAAGGGCCTGAATTTCACTTCATGCTGCTTTTTTCTATCACATTATTTTTAGTGATTGATGTTTCATCTGTTTTGTGAATGTGTACATAAGAGGTTAAGAAGGTCCCGCGCTATTAATTCATTAATTAATAGCAAATGAACTACAGAGAAGCTCCTACAATGATCTGTTACAGGATGCAAGAGAATCATAAGATCATTAATGCTGGAAAAGATGTCTAAGATCATTGAGTCTGGTCATTAGCCCAGCACTGTAAATCCCATCACTAAACCATGTCCATAAGTGCCACATCTAAGCACTGGATTCAGCAGAGTTATGCTGATTTAAGTTGTACAAGAGAAAATGGTCAATAAATGCATCAATGAAATCAGCAAAACCTGCACTGCAATTACTGAGTTCACAGGAGTGAAAAGTACAGTGTCCTGGTTTTGCTGAAAAAGAACCCATTTTTATGTCTGAATCAGACCTAGTTTTCTCATTTACCTCATATACAGAATAATGTATAGACTCACCTGTGGCTTTGCAAACAGGGCAGGAAGCAGGGACACTTCTAACACCCTGTGGATGTGTATGGAGTGGGGGACAGTGTCTCCACTGCAGCAACCTTTGTCTAGCTGGAAATAAAGAGTATTGGACAGAAACACAGCTTCTCATACCTTTTATCTGGGGTCTGTGCTATACTGAGATAGTTTCTTCTGTGCTATTCCAGAGATAAAAAGTCATGCAGAGACAGCAATTTGATCCTTTTGTGCTTCAGTTCTGCATTGTGGGACAGAGATGGTTAATTCAGGGCATGGGGTGAGACAGTATGTGTCTGCCTGAAAAAGTCTTAGACCTGCTCCTCACAGCCATTTGTTTTGACACCTCTGTCCTTCACTATCCCAATGATGAGAAGTTTGAATTTGACCAAGCTTCTCCTTGGTTGTCTGTTCCTGGGACTTGATCCTCATTAGAAGTTCTTACTGGTGTTAAGGGAGAATCAGTGCTAAACAGAGCCTGTTTAGTGGAATATTTCAGGGTTGGTATCCAGTGCTTGATTAACATTTGTGCTGGGTATTGTCTTTTTTGGTGTCCCATTCGAGCTGCAAGTCAAGGGCAGATCATTTCCAAGAACCAGCAGTTGTGATTCTGGAACTGATTTGTTTGGGAAGTGGTGGAAGTAGGTAAGCTCTGTCTGAGATACATCCTTTGACTCTTACTCATGAGCAGCAAGCTGATCTCCAGATGTCCTCGAAAGATTCCTGCAGCTCTGTGCCACATCTGGGCTCTGTCTGTCTGCCCACAACTGCTGTCATCTCAGTATCACTGGCTTCTCACAATGAAGCCTGAAGCTGGGCAGGCTGCATTCAAGTAATGGTCTGCTGAAAAATTAATCCACTCTGACAAATTAACAAAAAGAAGCTTTGGACCCTTCCCAGATCTGTGATGAAAACACCATTTGAGCTAAGCAGTGTCAGCTCTCCAGTGTTAATCACAAGCAGAAAAACATGGCATGGCCATTGTTAAATAGGCTGTTTTCCTGAGTTTTCTCATAAACTCTCTTCCAACTTTTCCAAAGGCAGAGCCATGTGCACAACTTAGGGGCATTTCCCTGTGTGTAGCAAGCAATTTCTAATGCTCATCTTGAGCTTTAAGGGGGAAAAAAAAATCTTGTAAAGACAGAAGCGTAAAAACAGAGCTGAGGAATTGTGGGCACTACTTACAGTGATCAGTGCTTTTGTTTAGGCTGAAAGAACTGAAGTGCTCTGAATAATAACCTTGAAATTGAGACAGTGCAGGGAAAATACTTTAGCAGAGAGTTACTCTCTCTAACTATTCAGTCAGATGAAGCTTTGGCTTGGAGCAGTGTGTTGGAAAGTTTTTCATTGTTTTTCTCACTCCCCTCTTGTGAAGGGCCTAGAAGATGTGCCCATAATGTGTTTTAGGCATTGCAATCCCCAGCTCTTAGCTAACATGTAATCTAGGTAAATTCACAGCCCTGAGTAGGAGTCTAGGTCTCTAACAAAGTATCCACCTTCAACATCGCCTCCTCATCGTTTACCTGCTCTAGGACTCCATGTTCAAACCAATATTTATATACTCTGAGGACTGTCTGATTTTCTGACTTATGTTTGGTGCCATATGATGCTTGGCACCATCTTGCAAAGACTCAGAGTCAGGAGAAGTTGGTTGCTGTGGTCTTTGTCCAGACCATGGTGCAGGATCAGAGCATGCCACACGGCAGAGGTGGTCACATGTGTGTATTTTGGGAGAAAAACAGGCGCTATATGGTCTTTGGATATTTTGTCCAAGTGTAACAGAACCTCTGAAGGTGGTTCAATTAGGTGATTCAGCTTAATTTAAAATAGGTATCCAGGGCAGAACAGATTAATTATTCTCTGAGGACTTTTCTGGGCACCACCAAGCCCTTGAGACTTCAAGGTCTGGTTTGTCTCTGATCCAAGTACAGGATGTAATGTCTCAGCACTTTTGCTTAGGGTCAGTGAGAGAAACCCGAGGCTCTGGAGAACTTTGGATGGATGTGATTCAGAGAGAGCCCCAGGGCATCCTGAGGATGAGCAGAGTTAAGTGTTCAGGGTAGGAACCTACTTCACCCTGCAGCTCTTGCCCCCTTTACGTCACATTTTGTAGTGTGTTACCCCAGAGGACACCGAATCCAATGCCTTTGGCAAATGTTGCATTTGCATTAATATTTTAGCAAATAAAAGGGAGAAAACCTTTGTAGATGTTGCACTGAATCACCAGGCTGGTGTAGCAACATGGAGTTTCTACATAAGTGACATAATTAATTCTGACTAAATGAAGCTACATTTCTAATTAGATTTGAGTTTTTCCGTATCTCGTATTGCCTGGGTTTTTGGAACAACACTTTGCCATTTAGTGCTAAGGGTGGCTTAATCCTGCCAGAGAGGCCCGGGCTATGTTCTCTTCACATCACTTTGTTTTGGTTCATCTTTTATGATTTCTTTTAAAAAAAGAGGATTTTTTTCCTTTTAATTTAAAAACAACAAATAAAATCTGCAAAAAAACCCCAGTAAAGCAAAAAAAAAAAAAAAAATTTAAGGCAAAACTGTCTGGATGAGAAAGCACAGCTTGCATGTCTGCGGAGAAGCAGTTTAAGGTTAGACATCTGCCTTGTAATAGGTTGTGTCTGGACACAAAATGCCAGTGTTCACCAGTAAGCCTCAAGAAATGCAAAGAGCCTAAGCATAAATTTTTTAAGGTCTTGTATAAATCATACATTTTATTTCCAGGTGCTTTTAGTCCTGAAAACAGATCTTCCCCCTCCTTTGGGAAAGAAACAAGACAAGACAAAACAAAACCCTAGAACATTCCTGTGGAGATTAAAAAAAAATCATAGTACTTTATTAAAAAAAAAAAAAAGTTATGGGAAAACCTGATTATTTCTGATGAGCTCTGGCACTGGAATTTCATAGTTCATTTTATCTAATGGGCAGAAAATATTTCACCTTTGGAGGGCTTCTGAGCTCTCAGTGTTAACTTTTCCTGAGGTACCTGTGTGAAAGTAGCCTTGTTCCTCACCCCCAGACAACAGACACGGACTGGAACTGATGGAGTAAAATGAGTTTTACAGGCAGATCCTCTCCTTGTGTCCAACAGGGGGGATTATCTCCCTGCCCTGACTTCCCAAGGACACTCTGGTATCCTTAGTTTGCCTTTAGCAGCTCCATCCATAGCAGCAAATGAAATGGTGGAGGAGCTGCTTTTGGCTCTGGGTCCAATTTGTACCATTTAAGCTTTTATCGATTCCTCTAATCCTCAATCCAGGATGGCTGCACCCAAATCACCTCCTGGTCCCTGTTCTAACCTGTGCCTCGAGCCCCGAGACTGGCCCAGGTCTGACCCATGCCTAGGGGGATGTGGATAATCCAAATGTGGATGGCTGAGTGACACTTTTGAGGCCCAGGTCCCCATTTCATTTAGTTCATCAAGACAGAGAATGAGTCCTGACAGGTCCAGAGGCAAGGGGAAGGCAGCAGAAGTGCTCTGGATGCTCGGATATAATTCAGGCACTAATTCCTATTGCTGGGTAATCTCTAAACAGAGAGCTGGACCCAGACCCCCTTCCCCTGGAAGGGCTGCATGTCAATCTGGGGCTGCAGCTGCCTGGGTGACCCTTCATCATCACGATTCTTCAGTGACCTGGCACATTGAGTGTGACTCAGATCATCTCTTTTCCCACCAGACAATGAGGGGAGGAAACCACAACCAGATGGGAATGAGTGGGGAGAAATTCCCACGTCTTGGTTTCTCCAGCCCCTTACAATTAAAGGAAGGATAGAGGTGATACCATGAGGAGCTGTATGCAGGATGAGCAGACATGGAGGAGAAGGGTAGGAGAACCCCTATATGAGGTTTTGCTTAATCCCCAAAGGGTAAAGCTCCAACTGCTTGGGGCATTGGGAACACATTTAGCTGTGAAAGTGTTTAAATGAGTTAATCGTGGCTAAGCTCCTTGTTGAGGATTCAAAATCTTTTCACTAAAAAGCAGATCATGTTAATCCAAATCAATTTCTCAAATCCACTTTTATTCAGATTATCAAACTTTAGGGCACATTAACTGTTCTCTGGCACATATGTGCAGGCTACATGGCAGCTCTCTGCTTGTTAAATCTTTTAAGCATCTGGATTGAGGGACAAAGCAGTGTTTGGATTAACTGGATATTTCTCTCTCTCTCCTTCCATTCTCTCTCTTTTTTGGGGTTGCTTTTGTGTTCAGTTGTGAGGATGGCCTGGCACCTGATCTTTTGGAGATGTTTTTGGCAGAAGGGGGATGAATCACCTCAACTTAAAAGAGCTGTGAATCACATGAATTCATAACTTGCTTCAAGCTTCCTTTTTGCAATCAGGACAAATCCTGGAAGGCACATAATCCTGTGATCTGTGAATGGGCACTCAGACCCAGGCTATTTGAGGTCTGATTCTGGATGGTCATCTTCTGGAACTGACAACATTTGCAAGAGCTTAACATCATGACCAAATATCTTTCATAGCTGGAGAAGCTATCAGATTTATCGTTTTTTTGAGGCAAATTTCAGATTGGTTGGAAGTGCTGATCTGGCTTCTTTTGACATTCAAGTCCTGTAGACTAGGGGAGAAGGACTAAAAATTTCCTCAGCACCTAATGTGCTGTAAACAATTTATTTAAAAGCAAACGTCCAGACATGCTAAATAATGCAATGGGTTTGTCCAAAACTCCCATTTCTGGGGCCTCCATGAATAATACATACTAAAATAAAATGGACAAGAATTTCTAAGTTTGTTTAGAACTGAATTAAGTGCTGATAAATTAACAAACATGGTTGTCAGTGCTTGGTTTGAGAACTGAAATATTTTGGGACACCAAACAAAATGAATCTCAAACATTCCATGTCCTGAAATAAGCATCTGCAAAATGTCTGCATTGGCATTACTATTATGAATTTAGTCTGAAGAGACTTCCAAGCCAGAAGGGGCCACTGGATCATTCACTTGACTGTCTCCACAACACAGGCTGTAGAGTTACACTGAATAATTCCTGTCTTGAGTCTTCAGGCCCTGGCTGAGCCAAAGCAAAGGGAGGCAAAAAAGAAAAGATGAATATTTGCAGTGGCTTGGATGAGAATAGACAGAGGAAAACTTGAGCAGTGGAGGGAGATGAAAGGTGAAGCTCCAGATCAGCTCCGAAGGTCACTCACCATATGTTGGTTTAAGGTCTAAGGTGCAGCAATTGACCTGCAAAGCAGTGAGGAAAGTGCTTCTGTCTGTGGCCATCAGTCACACTGCTCAAGTTACTGTCTCTTCCCATCTTTGACTTACTGCTGGGGAGCCAATTCCTTTCCCATGAGCCATCAAATGGGAACAATAAATCTGAATTGTTTCTGGGATCAATTGATAACCGCATGCCGGGAGAAGGAAATCCTCTTAATTTCGCTTTCACTGAAGTCGCATAGTCCAGATAGCTGGAAGCTGAAATTAAGGATGGGGCTACACTGGAGAGCTCAGGCTAGGATGTCAGTTTCTCCAGAAAATGGGAGTGTTTGGAGGCAGGCTGAGCCAGAGATGCAAGAAATGAACATATCTGGAAAAATATTCTGGATCTCTATTTTGGAAAAATGTTCATTGTCACCGCAAGTTGCCAGACTGACAAATCCTGCTTGTTCCACAGGATGTCCCTGCAGACGTAGCTCAGAAATGCCCCATTAGCTTTTTAGTTTACTTGAGAGTTCCCCTCCTGCTCTGTTCCTCCCTGGAAGTTCTCACAGACAGCTGGGAATTGACAGGAACTTTTGTGTTGTAGATACCAGGCTGAGACCCCACAGCCAAACCATTAAACTAAATCATCAAGCACCAAATCTCTTCATCACTCATCTTGCCTCATTAGGCTTGAGGTTTAGTTGAAAACCACAAATGGAAAATGGAGATTAACAAAAAAAGGGGGAAAAAAAAAGCAGCAGAAAATGGACATTTTGCAGAGGCAGAAATTAGGGAGATCTGCTGAGACGTTTCTTCTGACTCTTTTTCAGAATATAATTGGAGACAGTTTCCTTATCCTCACAATGCATAGGTAGTCCAAATGAGATTCAGCTGCTCCTGGTGCCAGACTGGTGTCCTGATTAGCTTTTTCCATGCCTGGGCAAAGAGAGGGTCTGGCAGATTTGGGGGTGTCTTTCACAACACTCCTGGGCTCTCAGTTTATCCTGCTACTTAACAGGACCCTGTAGTGGGAGACAATCTCAACCCAGCTGCAGCAGCAACCTAAATATCAAAGGCAGGCAGGAGAGCTGGGACTTTTATTCCTACCCTACAGGCAGGGAAGGGAGACCCACAAGATGAAATCAAACCGTATCCTGGGCTGCATCCAAAGCAGATGGGCAGCAAGTGGGGGGAATCTGTCGCTTTGCTCTGCTCTGGTGAGACCCCACCTGCAGTGCTGCATCCTGCTCTGGGGTCCCAGCACAGGAAGGACATGGACCTGCTGGAGCAAGTCCAAAGGTAGGACAGCTCTGTGAGGGAAGATGATTGGATGGATGGAACACCTCTGCTATGAGGAAAGGCTCAGAGAATTGGGATTGTTCAGCCTGGAAAAGAAAAGGCTTCAGGCGACCTAATTGCAGCCTTCCAGTACCTGAAGGGAGCTGACAAGAAAGAAGGAGACAGACTATTTACAAGGGCCTGGAGTGACAGGACAAGGGGAAATAGCTTCAAACTGACAGAGATCAGGTTTCGATTGGATATTAGGAAAAAATTCTTCTTTGTGAGTGTGGTGAGGCACTGGAACAGGTTGCCCAGAGAAGCTGTAGATGCCCCATTTCTGGAGATATTCAAGACTGGGTTGGAAGGGGCTCTGAGTAACCTGAGGAGTTGGAATTAGATGATCTTTAAGGTCTCTTCCAACTCAAACCATTCTGTGGTTCTATGAACACATAGGATCCAAGTGATGGGGAGGGCTCAGAAAACTGGAGACCCACATTCCTGCTTGCAAACCAACACCTGATTCCCACTGGTATGTGTGGAAATTCAGTGCCTGGGTGTTAGAGAAAACAACATGCTGCAATACGCCCTGACCTGAGCTAACCTACAGAGCCCTGGCCCGGTGTCCCAGCTGCAGGGTCACCCTCTGCTGTTTGGTTAAGTCCCACTTGTCTGTGTACACAAACCCGATGCCACAGGCACTCAGATACAGCCGTGCTGACAGGCAGGTGCAGATCACCCTAAACCTTTCACCTCTGCTTGGTTCAGCCTCTTGTGGCACTAAACCATCTCATGGTCCCTGCTTACAAACGGGTCCTTTTTTTCCCCCTTGCAAGAAACTTCTGTTCAGTGTTTGGTCCTCTGGAGCTGCTGTCCTGCAGCACTGGTTCTGCTTCACTTCAAAAGCCAGCTAAGAAATATTTCTCTAGTCTCCTGTCTATGCCCACCACAGTTTATTAAGTTATGCTTCAAACATTTTGGATCACAGTTGGGCTGCAAGGCATTACACAAAAATAGGAGCTTCTTGCTTGCTGAGTGCACAAGATGTTTCTTTGCTCATGGGATTCTTTGTGATGTTTGGTGTGTCTCTTGTTCAGTTTATATTGATGGGCAAATATCCTGGTTCTTTTATTTTGATGTAGGTTGTTTCCTGGACCAACCCCATATTTCAACTCCATAATAGGACAGTGGGTGGAAACAAAGAAACTGATAAAATATCCCTTTGCTGCTGGTGAATTTCTGAGACGTTTTCTCCAGCTTAAGTTTTGGGTTTTTTTTTGAAGAAGCCCTGACTGGGGTTTGCTTTGGTTAGAGACAGGAGGATGCCTGGAAGGCAAAGGGGAGGTTTCACTGAAGTTCATGGGTATGTCCAGTGTGCAGGGATCATGTCTTCACATGGACACACTGGAATGGCAGGGAGCTGACAACTATGTGTAAAATTTATCTCTCTTCAGGTTTGGGTTGAGATTTGGAGAATCCTTCTCTCAGAGCTGGACAGCTTGCATTGGGATGGCTGCAGAGGATTCCTTGGATATTAGGAAGAAATTCTTCCCTGTGAGGGTGGTGAGGCACTGGCACAGGTTGCCCAGAGAAGCTGTGGCTGCCCCATCCCTAGAAGTGTCCAAGGCCGAGTTGGATGGGCCATCTGGAGCTATCTGGGATAGTAGAAGGTATCTCTGCCCATGGCAGGGAGTTGGAATGAGGTGAACTTTGAGGTCTCTTCCAATCCAAACCTTTCATAGAATCCTAGAACCTGTGGTTGTATGATTTGTACCTCCCTGTGCTGAACCCCCTTTGCACAGACACCTTGGCCACTCATCTGGCAGTGCCTGGACATTCCTGGCATCACAAAATCCTGGCTTTTAGGGTAAACCAGCAGCGAATTCAGCTTGCTTTGAACACAAGGCTGTGACGGCGTAGAGGCAGCTTGGCTGTGCAGGAGGACAGGGCAGACAGCACAAGGTGGCAGATTTTTCAGCTGGGTTCATTGTCTGACCTTGGTCAATAAGGTTTTGGCACATGTTGCTCCTGCACACTGCAGGGTGGAAGCCAAAATACGTAGAGTTTTTTGAGGCTGCTCTCACATGTCGGTGCACCCCATGCTTGCAGATGTCACTCTTGGATGCAGGCAACACGAATCCCCCAAACCTTGCTTTGCCCACCTAAGCTCAGAGGGTCACATCCAAGTGTGGGAGAAAGGAGGACAGTGGGTGAAAGCTGTCCCCAGGCATGCTGGCCTTTCCACAGGCTGCTTTTCTGGAGCTGGTGAAGTTCACAGAGCTCTGCTGGGGGGAAGAGAAGGGAGGGGGATGCAAGCAAGGCTGCCATATGGGGATGTGCATAATGCTAAACATGTGCACTGATCCTTGCAGTTATTCACTGGAGAGCAGAAATGTCGTGCTCCTTGTGAGCCGGGGCAGGAGGGGCCCCGTGTCTGAGCTGGAAGCAGAGCCAGGCCCGTAATGGAGTCCAGAAGAGGAACTTCCGTGAATCAAAGGCACGCATGTTTATTTACAGTACTGCCAGCAGCGGGGAAGCCGCCCCAACAAGCTCATAAACATATTTACAGGGATTTCACAGCAAGGTTTGTAAGGAACAATAAAGCAATCACTCAGCACCTCTGCTTAGGAGCTCTTTATGGCAAGGAGTCTTACCCAGAGCTGCGAGGCACTGGCTGAGTCACTCTTTACGAGGCCTCGGACCCAGCCTGCTTCACTGAACTTTATTGCTTTTCTCTCCCGGAAGTTTTCCCAATTCCCTCTGCTCCTGTAAGGAGCTGATCTGTTCTTTAACCCATCTGGGATGGGGATAAGGATAACTCAGCTGTCCTTCCTTCTCCAAGGGGTGGAAAAGCATTAACCTCTTACATGTACTCATCTACATGTACTGTCTTTGAGTTTCCACATTTTTGCAGATACGTGAGCACCATGTCCAGTCTCCTGTAACCAGCTGCTTTCCAAACACCAGCACCCATGAAGGAAGCCTGAGAAGACTCCAGATGTTCTCCCAAAGACTGTAAATCCATGGCCCGGTGTGTTTGCATTGCTGCTTTACCAAACATCTTATACCCACAGCACTTTCCTTCACCTCTGGGTTCAAAAAGATTAACCAGGTTAGACTATTCTAGTCAAGTTTTCAAGTCCAGGGGATACTTTCTTTCTGCATTAATTGTTTTCCTTGAGGGGGATGTGATGCTAGAGACAGAAAACCCCCCAGGACTTGGCACTATGGTTACAAACAGGGCCAGGATTGAAGCAATGCAGGAGCACAAAGGAAGGGGAGCAGAAGAACCAAAGGGAAGGACTGCTTTACTGCTTTCCTCCTTCATCCATCCCTGAGCTGCTGGCCATCAAAGCACACACTGTGCTGTCACGTCAGCTTGGCCAGCACCCTCAGCGTGGAGCCTGTGGAGCCTGTGCAGGGCTCCTCCCTCTGTGGAGCACATGAGCTGAAAGGAACCCTGGTGGTATTTTTAGCAAAGAGCACAGAAGTATGTGGGAAGGGTCATGAGTTGTCCTTTGGAACAGCAGCTGTTTCTCAAGACATCACATAGGAGGGCTGATGGTCTGGAGGAGGAATGCTGCCAGGCTCTGGCATGGATGGAACCCTTGGGAAAGGGCTGGTCTCTCTGCTGTCTTCAAGGACAAGTGCTTAGAATAAAAACAACCTGATGGCTTAGTAGTCCCAAGCAAAAGGCAAGCTGGGCCCATTGCAATTTGGATAGCCTCCATTACTGAAACAATCCAGTGCCCCATTTTATTTCACTTTGTTTCTACAGCATCTAGCTAGTAGCATGACCTTCCTAGACCTTTAAAAGTGGCCTGTGTGTGAAGAGGAAGAAAGAATTTTGGCCATGCTTTTTATTCTGATTGCAAGCTGAGGAATCATTGGTGTTATTGGATGAGTGCTTGGTTTCCTGTACTGGTTGATGCTGCTCTTCTCTTTTTGGAGAAGAATGTGGTGGTGGCAATTCTTGGCACTAAGGCTGGAATCAGGGCTGGGAATGAGAGGTTAAGTGCAGTGCAGAGGCTCCAGACTTAGACAAGTCCAGTTCTGGCTTTGTGAGTCATGGCCCTGCTGGGAATTTGGGTTCAAGCTCTGGGTAGTCTCCTCCAGCATCCATGGTTCTCTGCAGAGTCAGCTTATGGCATACTTGAGCAGAGAATCATATAATCATTAAAGCTGGAAAAGGCCTCCATGGTCATCTGGTCCAACCATTAACCCAGCACTTCCAAGTCCACCACTAAACCACGTCCTTCAGTGTCTCATCCACATGTCTATTAAATACCTCCAGGGATGGTGACTCAGCCTGTTCCCTGGGCAGCCTGATCCAATGCCTGACAAGCCTTTCAGCAAATAAATTTTTCCTAATATTTGATCTAAACCTGGTGCAAGTTGAGGCCATTCCCTCTTGTCCTGTCCCTTGTTACCTGGAAAAAGAGACCAACCCCTGGCTCTTGTGCTTCATCTGTTTTAGTCATGGGCAAAACCCTTGGGGGCTTTTTCATGCTGCATTTTGGGGCTGTTACTGCAGTTTCCAGCTAAGAGTTCTTAGCTGACAACTATCATCCATGGGGTCACCTGTGGAAGTTTGGGGAATGCAAAAGAAATGCACTGTTTTGAAGGTCCTTTTCTGACTTGGCTTCAGGGATTGAGGACATCTGTGGATGTCTGTGCCTGTGATTCCCAGTTTCCAAGTATCTAAGCAATCTGAGCAAACTCACAGTAAATCACTAGTACTATTGGAGACACATCTCTTGTCCCTGCTCTTTGCGGAAGAGGTTGGACTAAATGACCTTTCAAGGTCCCTTCCAACCCAAAATGTTCCATGGTTTTATAGATTCAGATGCCCTTAAATAAGCTAAACGTGCCAGGAGTTCTAAGATAGATATTGATTACAAGCAAGGGTCTTATATGCCATGTGGATGCATGTTCTTTGGGAAGAAAATTTCCTATTAAATCCTCTTGAAAATGTCTGAAGTATTACCAGTATTAAGAAATGGTACAATCATGTTTGGAAAAAATGTCCTGAAATCCTGGGGTTTTTTTTGTTTGATTTTTATTTAATGTTGCCTTTATTTTGAATTATTACTGATGTGTTTGATTTGTTTGGGAGGTTTGCTTTCATTGCTCTGCTAGGGTTTCTCTTGCTTTCCTGCATTTTTCTTTGATCAGGTGTCAGTGAAGTGAGGAGTGTGTTATTGATGTGAAGACTATCAGAGAGTATTAGAATTAAAGCTGTTCAAAGGGAAACAATTTGGGCAATTTCTATTCCATTATGAAATTTAGAGCATTGTATTTTCAGCCCAGAAGGGACTGGAAAATAAAAAGAGGAAATTATGAGAAATTTTTGCTAGAGAAAAATGCCTGGTCAGCTGCTCCACCCTCTGCTGAGAATTCAGTTCAGTTCTGAAAGAGCAAACATCTTCTATTGAATGTCACCAGTCAAGGATTTCCTTGGGGGCTGCCAATGCCTCTTTTGGAGCTTGAGAGCTGCTAAGAAGACAGTTCTGCAAGTATTGTTGAACTGGAGGTTCACATTTTACAATCATTTTTTAAAAGTCCCTATTCTCATTCTGAGAAGCCTTGCAAATACTTCAGGAGAAGGAAGACATTTGGCCAAGCAGCTTAAAGCACAAAGCTGCATGGAGGCCGTGACCCCTCAGGTAGCCACTCGCTCACTCCAGGGCTGTATGAACTGTGATTTAAATAAAAAAAATAACAACTTGCTTCTTGAGGTCTGCTGAGGCATTGATACATCTTCTCTCCTCCTTGGAATGAGAGCACAAGCCAAACAAAGGTGAGAAAATACAGTCCCTCCCTGTGCATCTTTTCTGCAGAGGAAAAGAATAATTGTTGCCTAAATTCAGTTTAATCAGCACTCTCTCCCTTGGTCCCAGGCTTCACTCTGCATCAGCCAACCATAAAACCCTAAAGAGCAGGGAAAAAAGTTATTTTTGGCTTTTGAATTGCATAAACCTTCAGGTGAGGAGTTCAGCAGATGACAGTGCAGAGGGGGAAGCGGTGGAACTGGCTGTGCAGCTCATCCCACCGTGGTGCTGAACGTGCTGAGCTTGGAGAGCCCCGGTGTTAATGGGCTGTAGCACATAGGAAGTGAGCGGGGTGAGTGATAAGGTCTGGATCTGGGGTCTGACAATTCCCTCAGGTGCCTGAAAGATCCAGCATTTCTCCCTGAGCTGTTAAAGGGTCTGCTGCAGCAGACAGACTGCACGATGATTAGAACCATCTGTTCTTCACTCTTGCCACAGCAAATTCAATATTAAGGACTCACAGGGGTTCCAACGGGGTCCAAACCCCCCTATTTGCTCATATATACACCACATGCATCCATTTTTAGCCAGCTTCCTCTTGCAGCCTGTTGGTGGCTTGGGGCACATACCAGGCAAGAGGGACTGTGAAGTGCTGTGCCAGTGTGTGACAGGCTACCAAACAGGGCCAGTAAACTCTGCAAGCCCTGGAGAAGTTATGTCCTGTGTAACCCTGCCCAAATTCACTAAATCCTTTCAATAATGCCATTCATGGCTGGAGCTCCTCTTGCTCATTCCCGTCACAAGAGGGAACCCATGGTACACATGCCTTGCCCACGGCCAAAGAAACCACCTGGGAAATCCATTTCCACGTTTCACTGTCAGAGCTAGGAAGATGGGAAAGGGCTGTACTTCTGTTTCTCAGTCTGCAGTATCAGGCTAGCCACAGAATCATAGAGTAATTTGGGTAGGAAGGGGCCTTTAAAGGACATCTAGTCCAATCCTCTTGCAATTACCAGGGACGTATTCAGCTGTACCAGGATGCTCAAAACCCCATCCAACCTGGCCTTCAATCCACCATCCATCCATCCATCCATCCATGGGGCATCCACCATCTCTCTTGGTAACCTGGGCCAGTGTTTCACCATCCTCAAACTAAAAAACTTCTTCCTTATATCTAAATTGCCCCTCTTTCAGTTTAAAACCATTACCACTTGTAATGCACTTGTAACCCATGATAGGTCCTGTTAATAATTATCACCACCTTTCTTGTAGACCCCCTTGAGGTACTGGAAAGCTGCTATGAGATACCCTCAGACTCTTCTCCAGGCTGAACAATTCCAACTCCCTCAGCCTTTAATCAAGAGTCACTGTGTTATGTCTCCTTTATTAAAAAACCCCACAAAATAAAGAAAAAAGAGGAAATTTACCCAAGATGTCTAACCTTTTGGCTACAGGAGGCAGCATATCTGTTAACATGGCTTTGACCATGCACCAGTGTGGTTCCATCCATTCACTGCTGACCTCAGGTGGTCCCTGCTCTAGGATGCCATTTCCCTGTGCAAACCCCAAGGGTCTTTTCCCATTTTGTGTTTGCCTGCCTGCCAGATCAGCACTTTCTGCCTCTGTGTTGCTGTCTTTGCACCCTTCTCTGGGATATCCAAACAGAAAATCCTCTGCTCTGCTGCTTGTGGAAATGCCCTGTGCCCTGTGTAATAGATGGCTCTGATCAACCTGTGGAATAGCAGCCACTCAAGAGAAAAGCCTGCTCCCAGATGCATAAATGTGGATTATCTGCAGTCCAGGGGGAATAAAAAGCTGTTGGTCTGTGCTGTGCGTCATGACAACGCTCCTCAGAAGCCACCTGGACACCCAGAGATCCAAAGCATGGAAACCACCACTGCAGGGAAATGATGCCAAGTAGATTAAGAAAAAATTAGTAAATATCAAAATCCAGTGCTTTGAGGCAGGCACTGAGGCCCATATGCAAGCATCTAAATGAGTGATTTCACAGCTGAAGCTATTGAGCAGCCAAAGTGGCCATGAAAGAGGATGATATAAAACTGATGTGCGGATTCAAACAGAGCTGAACACCTACTTGATCGTGCTCTTATCTGCTAAATCAGAGCTTCTATTGCAGAAGAATTATTGCCCCCATACTTAATTCACGTTAATCAACAGAGCAAATTACTCTGTTCCCCTAGGTCTTACTAAGAGCTAAAAGCAATTTTCAGCAAGTTACCAGATTGAGAAGGCTGTGGCTCCGACAGAAAACATGAAAAACTCTTTCCTATCTTATATAGAATAACATCCATGATTTCAATTATTAAGTTTCACCTGCTGCATTATTTTGTATAGTTCAGTGATTCAATAATAAACAATTTCCCCTGTTTGGTGATTCAGGCTTGGCACTGAGAAGTGGTAAGATTAAAAATTAGTGAATTCTAGTTAGATTAAGCATCTTCCAGCCTGCCTCGGGCTCTCCACTGACTTACTGATTTAAGAAAGCCACTCATTCATGGTGGGGTTTAGATCCAGCAAGAATGGCTAGCTATGCCTTTAAAGCAATGCAAATTAAAACAGGTATCTGTAGGGACAGCTAATGGCTGTGTCAGCTCTCATTTTCCTGCAGAACAGGATTTTCCCACACCACCTTTTTTCTGCCCAGCTGCTCTGAATTAAAGCCAGCACTTCAAGAGCCCATTTTTCTCTCCCTGGTACCAGTGTAAATCAAAAGCTAACCCTGTTAATGTCACTGGTGTAAAAGTGGAGGAAATGAGAGAAGAATTAGCCTGGGAAAAATCTAATTTGCTTCTTGCTCTCTGTCTTTCCAAGTTCAATCTAGATTAAAAATATTCACCAATGTATACAAATGGGAAACCAGCACAGCACACCATCTGTCTGGGAGTGGAAAAATCAGGACTTTTCCCTACCTCCCAGTCTTGGTATAAAACAAACAAAAATGGACAAGGCACTTCACCAGTTTCATGCTAAAAAAACACTACAATAAAGCTGCACAATACCTATGGATTTGCAGTTCAAGGCATCTGGTACAAGCCAGGATTTGAAGCTAGCTGAAACCTGGGACCTGCAGGGTTAATGTTTGTTTATATAAGCATCACAAGCTGTCATTTTAGTTCTCTTCCATGCATTTTTGCCATGGCCCACATGTACAATAGAGCTCTTTTCAGAGATGACATAATATAGTGTTTTGCAAAAAAAAAAAAAAATAATTTAAAAAAAAAAAAAAAAAAAAAAAAAAAAAAAAAAAAAAAAGGGGTGAAAGTTTTCTTTTCATCCTGCCAATGGGAAACGTGTCTTATGTGCTTCAACAAATTACTGCCTGAAGGCAGAACAAGCTCTTTGTAATACTTTGGTGCTAAAACAGGTACCTAGTCATCTATCCAGCAGGGTCTCACATAGCTGTATCCTCTGGAGAGAGCTGGATGCCTTTGAACTTTCTTTCCCAGCAGTGCTGCTGCATGGAGTTACACTCTAGGATGCCATTTCCCTCTCAGGAGGTAAGCTACAGCTGCAGCACGCATTTTATGGGTTCTGCAGAAAGAAATGGTCCCCCAGAAAACACAGTAGCTACATTCAGGTGGGTATTTTGCTGGCCTGTGTATTCTTCTGACAGCCACTGACAAATGTGAATGCTGTGGTTGTAACAGGGCACGCTCGGTGCATCTTTCTCCTTATGAGGAGCTTGACTGCAATAAGTCACATTTTCAAACAGAGTTTGGGCGAGCTGGAGAGGGGAGGGTGACCAGTATAAGGAGTTTAATGCCTTCCATGAGGTTAAAAGCATGGGATGCTTGACATGGAATATATATATTTAATATAACATCTCTGTGGGACAAAGCAGTGCTGCTGAGACAGAGTCATCCTAGGGACTGGAAATGCATGCAGAAAATGAGACCAGACCGAGACACTTCCAATCCTGGAGTGACACAAACTCATCAGGTCTTGTCTGCTTCGTGAAAGGGTGAATTTGCCTGCAAAGCAGTTGTTCAGGCAGCTGGGCTGGGGTGCTCTTGCTCCAGCATGGCCTTACACTGCATATGATGGATACAGCCAGAGGGAGAGGGATGGCGTTTCCCAGAGTGAAGTTAACCCCTGGGAATGTATTGAGAGGTTCATATCACAACAGAGGAAAAACCACTCAACCTGTTCTTTCTGATGCATTTGTGTAAATAAATACCTAACTTGGAAGAAAAAGATGCTGAATGAAATGAAAATGGCCTTTGAAATCTCCAAGGGTTGTTTTAGTGGTCATGATCTAAGTACATGACTGGGGCAGAGTTTGTGGACAGAGATCTTAACTGGCCCTGCAAGACTTGTCTCACTCAAAAACCACAGCACTTAACATTCCTGTCAGTAAAACAGCTCTGATCTCTCATTACTGGGTCACAGAGAGGGAAGGAAAACCCTTTCATCTTGCTTTGGTTCAACTTGATTTTCTGAGTTTGCAGTGGATTACTGAAGTGACCAATAGTGCAGCCTTAGTGATCTCTACCAGCCTTCCCTTGCACAGCACCACGTAACTGAGAATTGACTCCCCACTGAGGAGAGTTACTGGATAACCTGAGCTCCTCTTTGTCCCATTGTGTCCCACAGCAGAATGCTTTTCTCAGGGAGGGAGAGCTGGGTGTCTGTCTGTTTGCTTTGAAACTGCACTTTCTTAACCCAGCCTGGATTCAGTAGGGCAGGTTGTTTAAGCTTTATTTCCATGTACTGGTTGTTATTATGACCTTCTTAAGAGCTCTGAAAGCTTGTCAGTGTTTTCTGATATTTTCTCATAAAAATGTTAGTTCTCTCACTCTCCAACATTTTACACAGAATAAATTCACAGAGTCACAGAATGGTTTGGGTTGGAAGGGATCTTAAAGATCATCTAGTTCCAGTCAAAGTTCTTAATTGTTAGGTGTTTTTCCCAGTTCTTGAATCCATGGCCCTTTTCTGTGCTTGCTGCCATTACTTTTTCAACATGGTTTTAAAGCCAACTGTGTGCAGAGTTGTCTCAGCCATCTGTGGATATCTCTGCTTGAACACTTGCCCATCAGATGAAGATAGCTCCACTCTCCTGTCTATCAGGATTTTCGGGGACCGGGATGACATAGAGATGTCACGGAGATGGTTTATTGCTGAATCAGTCTCATTTTATTGAAGGGTNTGCCTGCAAGTTCTCTGTAACTTCATTTCCCACACTGTCCAGACTCTCTCGAGTTTTACTAGACCATCCAATTAAATATCACAAGCCTTCTATCAAACCAATTCATGTTAGAGCCCCTGTTGCACATGGTTAAAACATGGGTGAGGAAGTGACCAGGCCAAGGTAGAGGCCAGACTGGTGCCTAGCGGTCCCTCCTCTCTGGATTAGAAGGCAGGGTTGCCCACATGCCCTTTTGCCTTGAACTCCAGCCAAGTGACATGTTCAGTTCAGAAACAATCAATTTTATTGCTTTCCCATGTAAATAAAAGCTGCATATCGCCACTGGGTGACAAGCAATTTCCTCCTACTCCCCCACGTATAATAAAGGAGAAAAATTGCAGATGACATCGCTGCAGAATGACATAGAAAACAGCAATTTATACATTTCCCAGGGGAAAAAAGAGAAAGATTAGGGAAGACTGTGCCTCCCTGTTAAAACTGCAGCTGCACATTGCCAGTGCAATCCTGCTCTTGTAAATTGTTTCTTGGAAAGATACCTTAATTTTTATTGCCCCATAACACCTATGGAAAGAAGGGAGAGAGATAAATGTGGTGGCAAAGTGCACCCCTTAGTGGGAATTGTTGCAGCCACCATCCCAGGCCTGCCTGAGAGCTCCAGATTTTTCATGCTCTCTGCTACTCACTGCCATGCCCAGACCCAAAAACCTGCAGACCTCAAACCCGATTCTCTGTCATATTCTCCTCTGGATGTAATAACATGTCAAAGCAGAACAAGTCTACACAGGGATAAATGTGGGGGATTCAAGTGTGAAGCCTGTGGGTCTCACTGGAGTTCCTCTTCAGGCCAGCAAAGAAAGCCTTGACCACTGAAACTGGACTCTGAGCCACACCTCAGCCATCTCCAGGCCAGGACTGGTTTGGCTCAGAATTAATCTTTTCATTGCTAAAACGAATCTACCACTCCTGTGCACTAGGAATACAATGTTCTCCAAGGTTTGCCACAACAAAATGATGTTACTCTTTTCTGTCTGTGTCTTGCCTGTGTTGTGCCTGGTACTCAGAGCAAATAGGTGCCATTTAGTTGCTTTGGAAGCTTTAAATGTTTTTCATCTCCCCTAACTTTAGGTGTCAACCATGCAGGCACACATATGAACTACTTAACTCATATATGCAATATTTAAATTCATAATAATTCATTTCCTGTTCCAGTACCTGGAAAGAAATGCAGCTTTGCTGGTGGTGCCAGCACCGTTCTATTTCAGATACCTACTTCAGGCCAGGAGGAACCACCTCTGTTCCCTTCATTTGACTGGAGAATATCTTTGACTAGTTCAGACAGCATTATCTACAGACAAATCCTGCTCCCTGTGTATCAAAAGTCAGTTTAATGCTCTCCTATGGTTTGTTTTATACTCCACTGAGAAGGGCCACTCAGGACAATAAAGTATGGCAAAAAAAAAAAATTACAATGAAAAAAGGAGGCAAGAGATGGAAGATCTTACAACAGAGAAGGACATTCAGCTATCCCAGACTGCACTCAATTAATAATAATTTTTAAAAAGCTATGTTTTTGGTCCCCATCTTGTCTCCTGACCATAAGGCAGCACAGCCTCTGCCAGGGTAGCCACTGAGGTCTACCTGCAGCTGGCTGAATCCCTCTCCACCAAAGCCTCGACCTTAGAGCAAAGGAAATTGTATTAATCCAGGGAAAGGCCATGGCTCCATCTAGAGGGAAGAAGGAAATACTGGAGCTTCTGGATTGTGATGTTTCATCTCCTTCTGTGAGGAGTGCTGTTACCTGAAGGATCAGATGGACATGGAGACATGGAGGGAAATGGGAGGGAAGGTTTTTGAGGCTGGAGAGGGGGAGAGGGAACTGTGAGAGGAATAATATAGATCCAATTACTTTCTTTGTGTCTTCCTGCAATCAATAATGCAGTGGCTCAAGAATTAGATTTAAAACAATCTGTCTGGAGATGATGGAAATATTGCAGGCAAGAAAATATCCATAAAAGTCATTCTCTAAAGATGTGTCAACCTCTTGAAAAGTCTGGAAAGTCTCTGTTTTTATTCCAGCTCTTGCACCTCCAAAAATTTACTGAAAGAATGGTGATTTCCTCCAGCAATCCTTCCCACCTGTCCTTTGGTGACACCCATACCCTATTGTGGCCTTTGCCTGCCTTGTATGTTCTCCAGGGTACAAAACATATTTTCACCTTTATAAGAAGCTCTGTTATAATCAAATACTGTGGCCAAACCCCAAAATTAGATGCTGGGAATTCTGTAGTATGAAAACCAGTAACATTATCAGGATCAGCTGGTAATGTGTCTGTGTCCAGTTTACAAATCTTGTGTTTATGTCCAGTTTGCAAATGGGTGATGCCATCTGTGCTTGGCTGCTTCTCAGAGCTTGTGGATCTCAGGACAAAGGTTGTCACTGAGTTACCCTACACTGTGGCACTGGTCATCCTCAGAGCTGTGCTCTGCTTGGCCATTGCACTTAAAGCTGCTGTGGAGTGCTGTGCATCTCTGTGTAGGTTCTGTCTGCAGCCCTTTTCCCGTGGCAATGCCCCTGCTCTGGTGTTTTGGGAATGACCCAGTGTGGGCCCCAGTTAGCCAGGAGAAGCACAGATCAGGGGGGTGCAGGTGTGTGTGGATGAGCTCAGGACACTTCAGCCCCATCCACAGCCAAAGTGAACCTTTGAACCTGGCAAGATTCACTTTGCCCAGAGCTTCTCTGCAGAGCTGTGTCGGTGGAGCTGGAATCTTCCATCTCTGTGATGCCCAGGAGACATCACACAGGGCTGGTGCAGAGGGCAGGGCTCTGTGCTCCTGCCTGGATCCATCTCTGTGCATCAGCCTGGCTCCAACAGGTGCAGTGGGGGTGAGAAAGCCAAAGGCCTTGCCTGTGAATAGAGCTGGGTCCCTTCTGCTGGCCAAGCCATGGCATGGAGAAACCACCCTCATCACGGGAGGATGAGGAGGCTGGCAAGGCTCAGAGAGGGTGGTAGCAGTTCTAGGGGTCTCTTCTGCATCACAGGAATCCAAGTCACACTTTCATGGTGGCACCCCAGCTTTCAGCCTCAGTGTGCTTTTTGCTGATATTTTTGGCCTCCAAAAGCTCTGACTGAGTGGAGCAGTATCACAGACACAATGAAACTCTTCAGACATAAAGTCATAGAATTATAAAGGTGGGGAAAATCCTCCAAGATCAGGTCCAACCTTTGATCAAATACCCCTGTGCCCTCTAAACCGTATCATGAAGTGCCACATCCACTCATTTTTTTAACACTTCCAGGGATGGATGCTCCACTTCCCTGAGGAGTCTGTTCCTATGCTTTACCATTTTTACAGTGAAGAAGTTTTTCCTAATATCCAGTCTGAACCTCCCCGGGCACAACTTGAGGCCATTACCCCTTTTCCTATCAGCCATCTTCCAAAGTATTAGAGGGAACAGGGAAATTGGTAGGCTCTGGAGGATTCTCCCTCACTGTGCATTTATCCTCCGTTGCATCAATACGGTGGTGAAAACTGAGACGGATGTGGTGAGGCTGCATCACCACACGGTGGCATGAGCTCTCTTCGGCTGCTCTTGGTGGCCGTGTGCTGCAGCACAGGCGCTGGAGCTGCTGCTCCACCAGCCCAGGGCATTTGGTTGTCTCTTGAAAAGCAAGGATGGACTTTGCAAAGTCACAGGCAGCTGCAAGTCCAGTCAGAACTGCAGTTCCACTTATCCATCACTTTAGAAGTGTACAGAGACTCCAGTTCTGGCTGGAAGAAAATACTGAAGACCACAGGAATATTGCTGAGCCGACACGAAATGTTCTGGTGCATGTGTACAGTCAGATCTTTTCTGCACCTGCTCGTCAATGATACGTTCAACACCAGGAGAATTATGAATACATTCATTAAAATCCTACATGCATTTGTTTCGGTTTCATTCCCCCATACTCTTGCTGATGCAGGCAGAAGTCTTTTGAACATGTGTTAAATAGATCTTTGCTCAGAGGGGTTTGGCTGGTCTGGTCCCACTGCAATGCCTGTGTCAAATGAGAAGACAGAATCAGTAAAGCACAAGCTGCTGGAGGATGTTGTGAAAGTTATAATGCTGGAACTAGTGCTGGTCTTTGGCACCTGTCTACTGAAGATGATTTAGAGATTATCCTATCTATCATTTTATTTTGAGATGCTGCAAAAAACTTCACTCGATGTGCTTAGGATGAGACTTGGCATTTTTTAAATGAGAAAGTGCAGTTTCATCAATATAAAAACTTTCCATAGGAACACGTCGATTCGATTACTTTATACTCAGAAAAAGCACACCAAAGCCAATGTTCTCAATTCCAACTATTATTGGCAATGTTCTTGGAATGGAACCCTGCCATTTTTTCTATTCCCAAAGGATTGGTTTCTAAATCACTTTCATTTAACAGTTAAGTTATAAATTTTAACAATAGTGTCTATTTGCCTTTCTAGGTAGGCTGGGATGAAAGTAAGAGTGATTTTTAAGAGTTTGATTCCCAAGTAAAAAGCGAGGGAAAGGATTTTTTTCTTTTGCAGGAGAAAAAAAAATCTGTGGTTTTCAAGGCAGTTTTCATTCTGAGACCGAAACTGTGATGAAAAGTGTTTGATGAAGATTGGGTGTGTATTACAGGGCTTGAGAGAGCAAATCACTCTTCTCTCCTGAACTGAACAGCAACGAAATGAAACACAGCAGGTTTCAGGACTGTGACCACTCACCACTTCTTACTGCAAGCTCAGGCAGCCTCAGCAAATCTGGGAAGTTGGAAGGGATTTGTTTTTCCAGCTATGTAACCATAGTGGATGTTTAACCAGATTTGTTCTTAGCTTTGTTGGGAAATATCTGCTTCTTTTCTACTTTACATTAGCCATGATCTTGAATCCAGGTCCAGCCAGCCATCATCACCTTTTCCCTTGCACTCTTTCAAAGCTTCATCACATTAAAACCCCCCTGTAAAATTCATGTATTTGCTGGCTCACCAGAGAAGATGACTTGGAAGAAATTGACTGCAGGTAAATACACTGAAAGAAGCAATTAAAAAGCAGTTCAGCACCACTGTGGAACTTCTTCTAAGTGCAATTCTTCCTGCATGAAAAGCCTGTGATGAATAGATTGCAAAAATGTCATCATATTATACCACTGTGCAATAATAACAGGAACTGTGGAAAAGTTCAGGTCATGCTGATACTGCCTTGGAACAAATAGAAAGTAGGTAACACACAGGAGTCCATTTCATCTTATTTTTCATGATTCTATGGATTTCTACAAGTTTAAAATGTAAGAATAACAAGCCAAGCCAAATACCCATCAGCATAGCTACAGCTAGTAAATTAAGTGGAGACTGTTCATTTTCACTCACATGGCTAATCCTTCTAACTCCCTGCTTTTCAAAAGCAGTGGCCATGTCCAAACTTTGCAACATCGGGGATGGTCCCTGGTCTGTGCTAATCCGTGCAAGGTGAAAGAATATCTCTGGTAGGGATAAATAATAAGTACTTAGGAAAATAAAATAAAAAGAGAGGAAATGCTGAGAGTATTTTCCATGTTGACCAGACCCAATGAGCTCCTGCAAACACATTTTTTCCCAAATTATTGTTGCTGTTACAAGACTTGATTTCTCTTTGAGTTCTTTTCTAAGTCCAGGCCTTTCCTTCCCAGTGTCATAGTAGGCACAGGGAACAATTAAAGGAATGTGTGAGATATGTTTATAAACAGGTAAAAGCCAAATACAGAAAAGGGGAATGGAGTCACTGACTCTGCTGCCAATTTGTATATAGATAACTCCTAGTACAATGGAAGGCAACACATGGACATGTCACACTTTTATGCTGATGTAAAAGATACTAAGCAGGAGATATTTATTAGAGTATTGTTTTTAAAATCCTCCTTCTCTCTTAGATGTAGGCACCTATACAAAAGTTACATTCATGTACCCAAATTCTACTTTTGGATATAGAAAAGTTGTCTCCTTTTCCTTTTGAACAGAGAGGAAATAGAGAAAGGAGTCTGCTTTTTTTTTTTTTTTAATAATAACTATGATGATTATTGTTTTCAGCTAGAATGGAGGACATCTGATCTCCTCAGTCTGAAGTTCTTCAGGCTCAGCAACTCCTTTTTCAACTAGAAGTGCCTGAACCAGCCACCTATTAACTAAAAACATCTGCAGGAACTCCCTACTTCCTACTACTTCAAACCGTGAAGACAAGACCACAAAATTTATGGGGACAGAGAGAGAGCAAGAAGTGAAAATTTGGTCAAGAGGCATGCTTGGGAAATGGCAGGTTCTGCTCTCTGCTTCCAGGCTGTTTTATTAAAGATTCCTGAATAAAAATGCACGCAGCTCCTAGGGGTTCATGAGCACAGCTAACAGGCAGCAGTCAGCAGATGTGGCATCTTGTGCAGCAGCCTCTGATTTCTCCTTTGGGAGATTTTTTTGGGGACAGTGGCAAAGGAGCCCTCTGAGTGTGTCTGCTGCTGTCAGGTAAGGACAAGGACAAGGTCAGGGGAACCACAGGGCTCTGGGAACTCTTGCAGCTTCTACAGGGAGTAGTCAGCTGCCCCTGGCCCAGAGTGCCTGGAGGCTTTGATTCAGCTGGCACTGAGCAGGGGGGACCAAGCAGCTTTTGAGCTGCTCTTTTCTCTAGGATGTGCTACATTATGTGCATTCAGATCCACACATAGATCCCTTCTTCCTTGCCATAGGAAGAACCAGGTTGTGAGCCGTAAAACACAGGCTGTGCAAGCCGTAATCATGCAAGAAATCCTAATTATCTTGCCCTTTCTTCTAATCGGCTCCTGACTCTCGCAGAACCATGAACACAGATGGTTGTAGGCACATACCTCTCTTTGCTCTGCAACTGTTTGAATTTTAACCTTTCTTTTGATATCTTCTTGTAACAAATGTGCAGTTCTTGAGTTGCCCCGTTTGTTTCTAGGTGACCATCAAATGCTCAAATACTCTGGTCTGCAGTGAGAAGGAGCATTATGAATGTCTACAAAATGACATTGCTGACTTTAGCAGATGTACATGTTTTGTAGTTGTTCCAGAGATGGCATTTCTCATATTCAGGACGACTCAGCTCATATCATGAATTAGTGATGCTATTGTACATCTTACAATATTTTACATAATTAAACGTGACGATGCCATTTGATATGGACAATTAAGCTCGTATTTGTGAGCAAAGTGTAATTAACAGTATAGACACTGTGCCATTTTAGAATTTGCTTTCAGTGAGTCTAATTACTTCACATAGCTAAAACACATTTGAAAGTTTATCTTTAATTTAGTTCTATCCTTTGCAATTAAACCTTTTAAGACAGCTAGATTAGAAACAGAATGTTAAAACATGAAGGCTGCTGGAATGCATATCCAAAAGCTCCCAATTTTTAGGCTATTTCAATAACAGATTCTGCAAAGAAATTATCCTCTTCGCAGAAAATGCATTTTATGACTTTACAGAGAAACATTTTTCTTTGGAAGATCCTGGGGAAATGTACTTCCTGAGTCATGTTCTATGTCCCTGACTTCTCTGTACATCTAAATGTTTCTTTGAAATTACTGAAAGATTTATCTCAAAGTGTGCACCAAACTTGTTTTCCTGAAAAATAAGGGGTATCATCTATAGTTGGAGTGATAATTCATGGATGAAACCTTGGGGTATTTTACAGCTATATCTGGAGTTTTAAATTAAACAGTGCCAGAGGCTAGGCATTTGGACTTGATTGTCCAACATGTTTAGGGGAGACTCCAAATATTTCCCCACGTTATTCCTGTGCATACTGAGGAGATGTTATTTGCTGTACATCATCCATAATAAGCAATTTGGTTGCATTTGCCCATTCTCTTTTCTTTTCTTTTCTTTTCTTTTCTTTTCTTTTCTTTTCTTTTCTTTTCTTTTCTTTTCTTTTCTTTTCTTTTCTTTTCTTTTCTTTTCTTTTCTTTTCTTTTCTTTTCTTTTCTTTTCTTTTCTTTTCTTTTCTTTTCTTTTCTTTTCTTTTCTTTTCTTTTCTTTTCTTTTCTTTTCTTTTCTTTNTCTTCTCTTCTCTTCTCTTCTCTTCTCTTCTCTTCTCTTCTCTTCTCTTCTCTTCTCTTCTCTTCTCTCTTTTAATTTATTTTCTTTTCTTTTTTATAAAATGAGAGTTTAATAGTATGTCTGTGGTCATACTGGGCCAGTTAAAGTATTGTCACTAATTAGTTCAGAAGCACAGATGTCAGCTGCCTCTCACAACAGTGGGCTTCCTTACACAGTCAGCTGATGCCATAGGGCTTGATAGGTGGAAATGCAAGACTGTGCCAGGAAATGCAGAGCTACTGATTCAGCTCCTCCATGACATTTAGTCTCAGTATTTCTAAGTTAGGGCATAACTGAGAATGGTGTTTAAAAAAAAAAAAAAAAGCTATTGTTTTTGTCTTACATAATATTACTGAAAAATACAGGCCAGAGTCTTTCAAATTGTATCAGTTTTAAGTAGAGGCTCAGAGAGTCAGAACACTGTCTGTCCACCCACTGCTCCAAAGAACACTTGTAGGAGTCTGCTAATCTAATGAATCTAAATGTTTTCAGTTTAAATGTCTACATCTGAGCTGATTTTCTAGGCTTCTTTTATAGATAATAGAGAAAAGCAAGAACTTCTAATCTCCTTCCTTCAAACTTAAATTTCCAAAACAGCTCAGATGACTCACAGGCCATTAAGAGCGCATTTACGAGAAAACACCAGAAAAATTAACTGAGAAAAACTAGGCTGGAGCTGATTCCTGGATGTCATTTAAAGCACCCCTCTGCTCAAAGCAAGACTAACTGCAGTGTTAGATCTGGTTGCCAAGGGCTCTCTATGAACTGTTTTTTGCCGACCTAGAAAAGGGAGTGATTAACTCAGACGTGGATGCTCATATTGCACATGTCCTCACACAGGCAGAGGAACTCTTTCCCCTCTGGCTGTTTCTCTGTGTGTGTGCTTGATGAGTGCTCAGATGGCCTAGTCTTCTAGCAGCTGTCAGGAACATCTGGAGCACAATTAAAAGTGGAAGAAAAACTGTGATGCTAAATAAAGAAAAGCCATCTATCAGCCCACCAGAAACGTGCACAAAGTTGAACTAGATCCACAACAATTTACCAAAGAAACACCTCTCTCTAGAGAAGTCACGTTCAGACCTTTTCCAAATGCACTTGGCATGTCAAGTGCAATGATTTAGGGATGTGATTGACTTTGAAATTTAAACTAAATTTAAGCAGTTTGAAGTTTAGTGTCCAAATTTAGCTACTGACACAGGGGGTGTAGAGGCCCTCCAGGTATCTTAGCTGTGTTGGAGTCAGCAGAGTTGGAGAGATTTAGGTACCCAGTGACTGGGGCTGTGGCATGAACATGTGTCTCGTGTCCCTTAGGATGCCCTAGGATGTCCTATCTTTTATTCCAGATGGAGAAGTCTTTCCTGTAGGTCTTGTCTTGTGCCACAAATGCCATTTGTGCACTGGCTGGTGTCTCCCACATCCTTCCATGACGCTGGGTGTCTTCGAAGGCCACCTAAGGTGTCTTAATATTGAATTATTTCCACCTACCTGCCAGGCTTTTTTAGGTGGCATCTGTCATAAGAACTATAATTTCTCTGACAATTGGAAATTGCCCCTGAAAAATGCTCCCTATGGATTATCCTCAGTCCTCGTACAAGCTGCAGGAAAGTGCACAGAATGTAAAGGTTTCCCTCCTGAGACCAACACAGCTAAGCAGGGTGTCATAATAATGGAACTGAAGTCCTTAGGGATCTTCTGCTATTCCCTGGGAATTAAAAAAAAGAAGTGAAAGGCCTAGTGAAAAAACCTGTGCAATGAAATATAGCAGATATCAGTGCCATTGACAATTTGCCTACTAGTTAGTGTGGGTCCAGTCCCCGTATTGCTTTGAGTCTTCATTTGCCTTTAAATTAAATTGAGATGACACAATTTCTAAAGGCTTTGAGATTCTTGAATGGCAATGATGTGTAAGAGCTGAGGAAAGTTGTTTCATGCTTAAAATAGGAAATTAGGAAAGATTTTAGTTCAAACTGCTGCTGGATCTTTTGAAAAAAGAAATTTCTGAAAAAGAAATGCTGGGGAATTGAAAGGAAACTATGCTGCAAATGTATTAGAAAAAAATAGAGAATAATCAAACAACCAGGAGAGCAAAGGCAGTTATATGGCTCCAAGTAAATAAACCACACAGTTAAGTAAAAAAATTCAGCTCATTGTTTAGCTCAAAACTTTGCTCGTCTGATAAATAAATAATGTCTCATTTTATTTATGAAAATATTAATAGGAATTGATTGCAGAAATTACATTTCCATGCCAGCTTCTCATTGTACTTATGAATGTGCAAAACTCTGCTGATTTTTTACAAATCTGGATCAAGAGCAGGTTTGCATGAATAAAAGAAACAAGATGCACCAGCAAAATGTTTCAATTTTTTTTACATAGGGCCGCCACCACACTCAAATATCTAAAATACCTGGTCAGTTTTGGAGACTGTGTTCTCCATGAAATTCAGAAGTAATTCTACTGATATTAGTGGCATGAGATGATACACTATTCTCACCAGATGGGGTATGGGACAAGACCTCTATACACAAAATATTTTTTCCTGTAATTCAGTCACACAATTTAATTAGCAAAACGTAGTAAGATCACAGAAAAGAGGTTGATGCATTGGCTGGAGGAGAGCAGATGGTGAGGTGGATTGAAAACTGTCTGAAAGGCTGTGCCTAAAGGGTGGTGATCAGTGGAACAAAGTCTAGTTGGAGGCAAAAACCTAGATTTTTCCCTATTTTCAGCACACATATAATTGAAAGCATATAAAGAATCCTACTGAAATCAGTCAATATTCCCTCAGTATTTAAAATTATACATGTTTTAGTGTTTCAGATGAAGGAGCAATTCCAGATTAATGGGAAGATAAAGCTCATCTGCACAGTGACTCTTGGGCAGGATATGGAAAAAATGCCTAATGAATTTATTGTGGAACAGAATACACTGCAATATCTGAATAAGGAAAGCAGATTTCATGACTGCCACAGAATCTGAGGCTGCTTATGATGTTCTAAAATAGAGTGCATTTGAAATGTAGTAATTTTCTTTTTTTAATTGAATACCAGGAAGGAAGTGAGTTTTGCTGAAAGGAAGCCAGCTATTGGCATGCTTCTTCAGCAATCTATCATAGCTTTGCAACTTTATTTTCTTGTACAGCACAACATATAAAAAGAAAGCAGATACATTTATTCACCTCGAGACTTTTCTGAACTACCCACACACTAACACTGAAAAGCAGGAGAGCAGATTAACCAGTCAGATTTCGTTCTTCTGTGTGTCTTGTCACATATCTGGCAGACCTGTGGGACTTCTTGGATGCCCATAGATGTCTCAGATGGTGCTAGACAGCCATGCTTAAGCAACAGGGTTGAGATCTGTGTAGATGATAGAAGTTGCTTAGACACTTCCAATGCCAGTAGTCACATGGATATAGACACCTCCACAGAAGGGTCAGTCTTGATGTCAGAGCCATAGAATGGTTTGGGTTGGAAGATCATCTAGGCCATCTTAAGGATCATCTTGTTCCAACTCCCCTGCCATGGGCAGGAATGCCCACCAGACCAAGTTACTCAGAGCCCCATCCAGCCTGGCCTTGAACATCTCCAGGAGTGATGAGTCCACAGCCTCTCTGTTCCAGAGTCTCACCACCCGCCTAGTAAGGAATGCCCACTTGAGCTATCCTATGCTTTTTCCTTCCTCTGTAAGTTCTCCAAAATGAGCACCTGCCTTTCCAGTGAAAGCAGGAGTGCTTGGACTTAATTGCATTATTTCCACAAATTCTCAAGAAGAACCCCTTCATCCCCATACTCAAGTCCTCATGACAGCTAATCCTTTTTCAGGATTTCATGTAAGGATATTTCTGAAGCAGTGGTTTGTTTTGGAGTTCCTGTGATATTCAGGAGCAGAGAGTTGCTGCAAGTCTCTAGAAATCTCTAGCTACCTGGAGTTATGCAGCTTTTCCAGCTGCTCATCCTTTCTGGGAACTAGAAACAATGAAGTTACATGACAGTGATTCCATGGAACTTTCCAGATTACTGACTTAATGTTTCACTCCTTAATTTCAGGTACTTGTACCAATCACCCACCTGTTACCATGCTTATTTGTCCTGCTTCTTATAATACTTATTTTCAGTTTCTCAAATGAAGCAAAATAAAACTTTCTATGCAAATTCCTCCTTTAGAACTATGGCATTTCATTCTGTAAATGGAACTAGGTCATGGAACTTGTCAATATTTTAAGCATGTTAAGACACAAGGGGATTAAAGTATTAAATACATGCCTTACAAACAAGAACACAATGAATTATAATAAACTTACACTAAAACATAATTTATTCAAAAATACATTTCCTAACCTATAAAATGCATGTAGCTTTCAAGAAGAATGTATTTGTTTTTTTCCCAAAAAGTGACCTGGTGAATTGAAACAGTAAACCTTTACTTGAAAGTACAAAGATTTTTCAGCCAGGAGAAGAGAAGGATCTGGGGAAACCATGAAGCCATAAAGGGGCTACAAGAAGTCTGGTGAGGGATGCTTTACAGAGGGAAAAGAGTGATAGGATAAGGGCTTTAAATTGACAGAGAGCAGGTTTAGATTAAAAATTAGGAAGAAATTCTTCATTATGAGGGCGGTGAGGCCCCAGCACAGGTTGCCCAGAGATGCTGCAGCTGCCCCATCCCTGGAGGTGTTCAAGGCCATGTTGGAAGGGGCTTGGAGCACCCTGGTCTAGTGGAAGGTGTCCCTGCCCATGACATGATCTTTAAAATCCCTTCCAACCCATCCTTTCTGCAATTTATTTTCTTCATCTGCAGGCGTGCCAGCTGTTATTGCACCTGAGGTGTTTAGTCTGTTACTAAAAGTGGATGAAACCATGACTAATCCCTCCTGTTTCCATGTTAAATAAAGTATTACGCTTCATTAAGGGTGAGGATCACCCCAGCTAAGCTTAGCTGTCTAAAAGCAGGCATCTAGTCTACACAAGGCATATAAGCTTTTAAAAAACTCTTAGAGATGGGTGTCTCCAGGAGGTGAGATAGACCACATTGAGCTAAACAGCCAAAACCCTTGTCCAAACTTATCTCACAGGTTACCTGATTTTCTTCATCACTTACAGCCACAAGTAACACTTTTTACCCTCTGGAAGTTCAATCCCAACCTGTGTGTATTGACATTGCTTCTGTTCAAAGTAATACACGACAACAATTCCAACCTGACTGGTTTCATTAATGATTGAAAATAACCTCCTCCTGCATGGTAGTGCTAAAGCCTTGGGATTTATGGGAACTGAGACACTGGGCAGAACAGGACAGGCTGGCAAACTCTAAAGTGATTTTGTGGATATACAAGAAAAACCTCCCTTATACAAGGTGTTTCTATTATTTTCAGACACTGAGGTAGGAAGAGGTTACTTGTGCAGGCAGTGTTGACTCTGAGGAATTTGAGGCAAATTCAAGAGAAGATGTTAAGAATTAAATGTGCAGTGATCAAAAGCTACAAGATTGATTTAAGATTTAGGCAGGAGGCAAAAGCCTTTAAATGAAGGGGTCATGAATTGTTTTTATGAATAGCGAGGCATCAAGCCAAGCAAGAGAGAAGCATTTCTCTGCATTTCTTAAGATGACTCTGCAGAATTGCTAATCCAGTAAATACACAGACCAATACACTGACCTTCCAGGGCTGGAAACACTGATCTAGGAAGGCAAATGTCTTTCCTTGTATTTCTGCAATAGAATGAAAGTGTGCCAAGTTCAGGCCAGAAGTATGAGATGTGTGCTGCTAAGATTTACATTAGGATATTCAGATAGTAAGTGCAGACCAGACAGCTACCAAATAAGGCAGCTGTTTTGATCTATTTTCTTCCTATTATATCTAATAATAACAATTCACTGCAACTTTGTGTCCGTGGCAGGCTCCAGCATGATGTAAGGTGATAACAGTGTTTATCTTCATTTAAGTTAGGTTTTGGGTTCTGGATTAGAAGTGAGCTAAATATTTGTTGAGCAAGGCTGAACTGAAAATACAAAGACAGTAATCCCTTGCTAATCTCAAGGTCTTATGCACTAAATATTGTGATAGCAAAGTTTCCTTCACCATAATTCGCCCACCACGCTTAAACGTGCAATGAAACACTTTTATTGTTGAAGATGCTCCTTATACCTGTCAGCTGACAAAGATAGCAAGAGTATTGTTTTCTCCTAAATAAACCAATCTTTTGTGGTGTCATGGAAAGGAATCATATTGTCCAGCTGTTATTACAAATCATATTGTCCAGTTCTTATCTCAAAGAACATCTACCCAAGATTAGTTTCTATGTATTAAGGTGTGACTAAGGGCTTAGCTAGAGAAGAGGAGTGTGCAGGATTTGCAGACAAAACACTCACCCAAACACAAGCGCATGGGTACATTTTTAGAAACACAGGAAGATGCCTTTGAAGCATCCGGAGGGGAATTTCATCTGCCTCAATTTGGAGGTTTAACTTAGGCAGATGGCTGTATGGCGTTTATATCGTCTCATTTGCTGTGTTATTTCTCAATGAGTTGTGACCCTTTGAAGTTCAGAGAGTTTCATGCTCTTTTTACTGCATCTCACCATTCACAGCCTGTCTCTGCTCATGGCTTCCAGCACTTTTTTAGTTCTGAGGATAAGGACAAAATGCTTAGAATCGTAGAATCATTTAGGCTGGAAAAGAACTCTAAAATCATCAAGCACAACCATTAACCCAGCACTGCCAGATCCACTCCTAAACCGTGTCCCTGAGCACCACAGCTACATGTTTTTTAAACACTTCCAGAGACAGTGATTCCACCACTTCCCTGGGCAGATTTCTTGACAGATTCCACTGATGTCAAATAACTTGGCATGTGTGCAACAGACTTGGAAAGTGAAAGAGAAAATTAGTATATCCTAAGTATTTTTGCTCATGTTTAAACATAGCTTGATTTACTTATCAAGTCCGCCTATTGTCGAATTTTCAATTTAAACAATGATAATATCAACATTATTTTAAATCTCAGTCATACAATAACTAACTTTCTTGAAACTCACACCTCTTTAGAGAAGACATATTAACATCTTAAAAAAATGCATTCAGTGAGGGGAGATGAAAGGTTTTCATTGCTCATACAGGTGTTATTTTTAATTTAACTTGTCTCTCACCTTTCCTCAGAAATCTCACCTGTTTTTGCTGATCTGTTACAGCAAAGCTGTCAGCAAATGCCAATCAAATGCCAAATGGAAATAGTGCACACTGTGAAAAGAACTAAACTGAAGTGAGTGGGTGTAGAAGCCTGGGCAACTGGGAGTTTAAGCATAGCAACATCTCAAAAACCAGTGATTGTTGTGGAAAAGGGCAAGTGAGAACAGGATCTGGCTGGAGAAGGGGCCATGCAGAGGTAGGGCAGCACTTCTCTTGGAATAAACTTCCCTGTTTTGGTCCATGGAGACTGCAGAGCACAGAGCGGTGAAAGCTCAGGAATGGGGTCAAGGAGTGGGCAAGACCAGTAGAGTGGGATTGGGACCAACCAAGAAAAATGCTCCAACCCATTTCCAGAAGGATCTAGGAGAATGGGCTGTGCATGATAACTTGTTTGCATGAGAAGAGAATAAACCAGCCCCAGTGCAGGGAAAACTTGTCTACAAAAAGGATGTCCCACAGCATTTGGGTGCTGCCCCAGGCCCTGAACACCCCAAGGCTGGTGTTTTCCTCTCCTCTCCTATCTGATCTCTCTCTCTTCTCTTTTTTAAAATTCTTTTACTTATCTTACTATTGAAAGATAGGGGCAGAACAATACTGATTTCCTTGCTGAGAGCACAACTTGCAAAGAAATCTTTGTAAGGTCATTTGGACCCTTCTGGCTTTTGCTGTGCTATTTTGATCACAGGCATGTAAGGATCTTGGGTGTTCCCTTTTGTTTAGGAGTGGGACATGACAGTGGGGAATACCAATCCCTCACTCAGGACATCCTTTGTTTCGGTTTCAGCTTTGCTCTAGGGTGACTGGGCTCATAATCTGGCCCCTGGCATCTGTTTTTGGTTGCACATCACAAGGTCAATATCCAAGTCATTTACTGAACCATCTTAGAAGCAATTCCACAGCTACATTTCTAAGCATTTGTTCTTGAGTGCAAATAATCCTTTTGAAACCAAAAAAAGTGAATCAACCTAATGGTTTAAAAGATTAAAATATATATTCTGACAAAACCATAGATTTGATTTGTCATTATTTGGTGTAAATGATAATTTTTTTTTCTGTGAAAAGCTGAATCAGATCTGTGATTGACATTGTGATATTTGAGGTTGTTAGCAATAAAAAAAGATCCCAATAAAAATGCAAGGAGTGAATGGAAGTTTTTATGTGGAAAAATCAATACATTGAAAAAAGTTGAATTATATGAGGTCTCATGAGAACATTTTGTTTGATTTGTGGCAAAAGTTTTATTTGCCCTTAGCATGACTTTAGATTTTACTGGTTTGGAGACATCTGAAAGAAATTTCAGGTAAATATAAAATAGAACTCTTTCTTATTAGAAGAAAAGCTTAAATGTTTGACTTTCTCAAAGAGGTGCTTGACATTCTCAAAGAACATCCTTTCACCCCAAGGCATTCAGAGAAGCCATGTCCTTCTGACCAACCTTCAGGACCACTCAGGGTGGTGGCCAGGTAAATACTGATCTTGCTTCTCAAAGAAATCCAGATGTCTTTTCCTTCCATAGCACTTAATTTGCTGCTCTACAGACACCATACTGGTGTCTTTGATCAGGCACTGAAGCAGGAGAAGGGGAACAGCCTGCAGCTGGAGGGAGCAGGTTACACTTCTACCAGGAACTGAACCTGTAACATCCAGTGGGTCTGCAGTTCAATGAGGAACCCCTTAGTGCAGTACTTCCACTTACATGCATTTTCCTCCTCACTGCTACTTGCCGTTTATTACTTATCTTATTTATTGCCTTCATCAGGCAAAAGCGTCCCACAGGAAATCTTTCAGAAAATACAATTTCTGTTATGGGAGAATTTATAGCTCACTAACATTTTAAAATCTGTCTACTAAGAGAACCACACAGGCATTGGTTAATATATATTTTTAATGTCCTTAATGAATCTGTATACAGCAATTACAAACAAGGGAGTCAATTTAAAACATATGGTTTATATGCACAATATATCTTGGAATTAATAAAGCACAAGCAGACAGGTGAAATCAATGTGAAGAAATATATGAAATGTGTCTCATGTTAAACACTGTTTCTGGAAGAAGTCTGCGTCAAAAGCACCTTATAATAATCTTCCAGTGCTGTGCTATCTCTTAGCAAGTCTTTGTTCCAGAATCCTACAGCAATATTGAAAATGAGAACTCTCTGCTAACGTGAAATCAATGTGTTGCTTAATGGCTCATATGAACATCTCCATCAGGAAGTAGTGGGCCTTCCCACAATTTTTATATGTAGATATTTTCTACACTAAGCATTATATGTGCCCCCATTAGAACAGAAACATTCCCTGCTTCCAAAAGTAGGACTGCAGATCTGAGATTCAAAATCTGCATAAAACCTACCAGTTCAAATCCAGTCAAATAACAAAGATCAAAAGTTGTTTTCATTCAAACAAGCTTTGAGTTGCTCTTTTACTGAGGAGGAAAGACTTGTGTAACTTTTATTTATTTCAGGCTGAGTCCTTTGATCTGACATCTCCCTCAAACCTGCTCCAATGCCTGCTGTAATACGAAAGTTGAGAGAATTTTTTTTTCTAGAAGTGAGGTGTTTTCTGTGCCTTTTGAAGCCGTCCATCCAAGTTCTGATGTCAACACTGAATAGCAGAGAGGAGAATCATATTAGACTTTTCTTGAGGCACAGAGTGAATTGACATAAATATGAGTTATCTGTTAATATTGTTGTTTCTGTTGCCTGGCCTGATGACTGTGACTCCTATCTCCAGTGCTGCCCAATATATTCAATCAAAAAAGAACTATGTCTTACCCTTTTGGACAATAAAAGTTGTTGCCAATAATTTCTTTGAGTCGGTTGATTCATTTTTATTACTGTTTTTGTTTTCTTTGGGGTGATATTTCTGAAGCATTTCCTTGACCCTGGAAAAACCATTTGAAATGAATGTATTTAATTTTTTTTGTAGTGAAAATCATACTGTGACTCCAATTCAAAATGAATTGATAAAAGTTAAGAGTGCGTCTGTTTGTTAGAATTGCTCTTCGTGCCTATTGGCAAAAAGAGTAAAAATTTATTAAATATCTTTTAATAGAGTTAATAATTTTATTTCAAAAATCCATCAGCACTGCAATACTTGCATTCTTTATTTCTTTCCTGCTGTAGAATGAGATGAACTGGTTTTAATTTTATTAGAGGACAGATGCTGATTTGGGCATATGTAACTGTTTTTAAAAGATTGCACAATTTTCAATTGCTAGTGCTTAAATAAAGGATCACAAAATGAAAGTGTTTCTTCAAAGATATTGTCTTAATTTTTCCAAGCCTAACACTTTGTTTTTCAGTTCAGTGTAGAAACTGAGTTTGTTTTCAACCAAATTTTTTATATTAGTGGTATGGCTGTACATCCTAAAATTTATCTTATTTCTTCCTTCTGGTTTGTTGTGATTCTTTTGTGCTACTGTTACCTGAGATCTGCCTGCTGAGACCACAACCCTACATTGCTAGATGCTTAAAGTAAAGCAGCCATCACCAAGAAAATCATCTAATCTAAATTACCCAAGCAAAAAAAGCATGAGAAGAAATAAGTCTGATCCTTGTTTTATTGCTTGGGCACTGAGATGCATTGGAGATTAGTGGCAAAGTTCATACTGGAGTGTAGGAAGGTGAATTCTTCCCTCTCATGGCTGCAAATCTCCCAGGGCTTGCACTGAAGGACAGATTAGCCCTGGATGAGCAGGTATGAGTTGTGACCCTATAGGCTCTGTACCAAGGTGACAGCTCTGCCTGCCTCTCCTATTAAGAAACTCTGAAACATGGCAGTGAGAAAAAAAATCCGGAATTCTCTGTGGCAATCATTTGCATAATCACATATATTATGTATTTCTGTTGCGTTAGAGGATAGTAAGACAAATTTACCACAACTTTTCATTATTACATTCACATGCTACAAGGTATCTATAACATTTTAGGGTTATATAATGGTCTTTGAAGTGCTCAGAAAGCATCACTGTTTTTCTGTCTCTCCCACCTAGACCCTTTGATCATTCCAAGGAAAGATTCTCATGGACTGAAACTTTCCTCCGTCAAAATATATTTCCAAAGGAAACCTGGGTGACTGCTGCAAGCAACTCTACTCTATAAAGAGTTGCTGGGAAGTTAAGAACCAGAGTTTTGTATTTCTGGAGGGTTTCTTTCCTGAATACTGATGGGACATGGCTCTACCAAGGAGAAACCATTGGCATTCACATTGCCCGTCTCTGGGGCAGATGAGGTCAGGTGCAGCCGCCAGCGCTAAAACCCTGTCAGCTTCTTTCTGTGGGAGGAAAGGGCACTCCCTGCTTGATTAGGCCAGAGAAGATGCTGAGTAAAACTGCTTACGCCTGAGAAAGTTGTGAACCCTCTGGGAGCAGGGACGGCAGCAGCTTTTACTTTTCTTCCCACCCATGAGTTCAGGCAGCACACAGTTACCTGGGCTTTCTGTGGAGAAGTCCCTAGCACAGCTTTGGATGAGCTATCTCAGGGAAGATGATAATTTACTCTTGTTCTCAGCAGGCTGAAATAAACCAATTCAAGCTCTGCATGGCTAAACCTTATTTTGCATTTTGAGTATTTCTAATTTATTTTGCAGCCTTTCCTGTGGACCTGCCTCAAGTTGCATGATCTGATTTACTTGTGATATCCAGCAGGCAGGTGAACTCATGTGGCATTACAAATGGGATAGATGGATATTTCTGCATGGAGCTTACAGCTTTGGAAGTATCTGAGTTTCCTACTTTTTAACCCCTTTGGGTGCACACATGTGAGATTTGCTGAGCAGGAGGGAAGGGAGGTAATCAATCACCTTGCACATATGCTGCCTTTCCCCTTGCTATGAGGACTTAGTACTGCTGAGAGGAAAGGAGACTGAAGCACTGGAAGTTTTGGAAATGAAGGGTTTTACTCCTGACCTCCAAATTAGTGATGGAGCTTCCATTTCCTTGAGGCCTCAATATTCTCACGATCCCGCAAGAAATCTAAATAGGCTAAATAATAGCCTATTTAATGGGTTAGGAATTAAGTTGCAGGCCAAGGAGTTCTGCTGACTGTGTAGACAATAAATTTGGAGGCAGCATCCTGGAGAACATCCTCTGGAGCTTCCTGGACTAAGAGCAGCCCTCTCTAAAAAAGCTTTCTCAGGCATGTTCAAACAGACACATTGGTCTACAAGACACTTCTGAGATATCCACACCTGCTGAAAAGGGTGGAAGCTGGAGTGAGACTGGATGTGGAACCTCTTTTTCTCATTCATGCTCTGGAAACACGGTCCTGGCAGTGGGAGGGACATTTCTGTTGTTGTGGACGGTAATTGAGCGTCTATTAGAAAGTCCAAAGGAGAAACAGGAAGATGATCAAAGGGCTGGAGCAGCTCTCCTGTGAGGAAAGGCTGAGAGTGTTGGGGTTGCTCAGCCTGGAGAAAGCTCCAGGAAGACCTTCCAGCAGACTGCCAGAGAAGGAGGCTTATAAACAGAGAACTGGAGAGAGACTATTTACAAGGGCATGGAGAGATAGGAGAAGAGGCAATGGCTTTAAACTGAGACAGGGTAGATTTAGATTAGATATTAGGAAGAAATTCTTCCCTGTGAGGGCGGTGAGGCCCTGGCACAGGTTGCCCAGAGAAGCTGTGGATGTCCCATTCCTGAAAGTGTCCAAGGCCAGGTTGGACAGGGCTTGAAGCAACCTGGGATAGTGGAAGGTGTCCCTGCCCATGGCAGGGGAGTTGGAATGAAATGATCATTAAGGTCCCTTCCAGACCAATCAGTTTTATGATTCCAGGCAAATTATGCAAATGAGTTTGATAGTTACATCTAGAAGGCAGCATAATGCCATGCTACTCTTCTTAAGTCCTGCACTTCTTATTAATTTGTCCCTGTGGGATTTTAGTCTCAAGAATAGTATTCTAACCCTTACTAAGGTTGATGGGCTTTCAGTTTTTTATCTGAGGATCCCAAATCTCCTTTCCAGCTTTTTCTGAACCCCTGTTTCCTGTGGGGACTGGTGCTCATGAGGTTATTTTCCAGGATAACTTGCTCCTGACATTTGAAATGAATTAGAAAAGCAGCTGAACCAGCTTTTGAAAGAAAGGCAGTAGTTCACTTTCATAACAGGTTTTGCTGATCCAGTGACATCATGGATGTATCACTGACTTCCAGAGGAGCAGTGCAGAAGGTTGCTCCACAAATTAGGCATAAAAAATGCAAAGAGGATTTTTTTGCTGCCTGGTTCAGGGATGCAGAGCAGCTGACTGCCTCTTTCCTTGTCAGGAAACTCCTTGTAGATATTTTTATTGTCTGGGATTGTCAGTCCCATGAAACCTTCAGCCATTCAGCCCCTGTGCAGACTGTGCAAAATTCCTTGTACCTGCCTCCAAGGTATGGGAGAAACACAAACAAATAAGGCAATATGGAAAAGAGGCTTCCTGGAGCTTTTTCCCTGATTGACAAGTGCCATCACACACAGGTTGGATGTGTCATCTCCAGCAGACAAATGGGAGAACCTGCTGCTCTCCAGATCTGCTTTCAGCTCAGGCTCAGGGGGTCTCAGGTGGGTTCAAAGCCAGCTTTTAAACTGTGTGGCTTTAAAGCTGTGAGCTGACCTAGAAGTCCTCCCCAATGACTGGGAAAAAATCTGGAAAGGGAGCTGGATTTGTCATAGAATATCACAGAATCAGAATCATAGAATATACTGAGTTGGAAAGGACCCGTTAATATCATTAAGTCCCATTCCTGGCCTTGCACAGGACACCCCAAGAACCCCATCATGTGCCTGAGAATGTTGTCTAAACACTTCTTGAATTCTGTCAGGTTTGGTGCTGAGACCATTGCCCTGGGGTGCCTGTTCCAGTGCCCAGCCACCCTCAGGGAAAAAACTTTTTCCTCATATCCAACCTAAACCTGCCCTGACTCAGCTCCAGCCACTGCCTTGAGTCCTGTCACTGGTCACCAGAGTGAAGAGATCAGTGCCTGCCTTCCAAGGATGTTGAAGACCACAATGAGGTCTCCCCTCAATCTTCTTCAGGCTGAACAAATCAAGTGACCACATCCAGCAGTTTCTTGAATAGTCCCAGGGATGGTGATTGCACCACTTCCACAGGCAGCATGTTCCAAATGCTTAACCACTCTTTCTGTGAAGAAATTCTTCCTGATGTCCCACCTGAACCTTCCCTGGCACAGCTTGAGACCATGTTCTCTTGTCCTGTCACTTGTTACCTGGGAAAAGTGCCCAATCCCCACCTGGCTACACCCTCCTTTCAGGGAGTAGAGAGTGATGAGGTCCCTCCTGAGCCTCCTTTTCTCCAGGTTAAACAATCCCAGCTCCCTCAGCTGCTCCTCATAGGTCATGTTCTTCCAGACCCTTTCCCAGCTCCATTCCCTTCCCTGGACACGCTCCCGCCCCTCAATGTCCTTCCTGAACTGAGGGCCCCAGAACTGGACACAGCACTCGAGGTGTGGCCTCAGCAGTGCCCAGCACAGAGGGAGGGTCACTGCCCTGGTCCTGTTGCCACACTATTCCTGGTACAGCCCAGGTGCTATTGGCCTTCTTTCCCACCTGGGCATGCCTGGCTCATGTTCAGCTGCTGTCACCAGCACCCCCAGGTCATTTTCCACTTTCCACCCAGTCTTGCCCCATCCTGCAGCACTGCAGGGGTTGTTGTGACCCAAGGGCAGGACTCAAAGCTTTGCCTCACACTGTTAATCTCAGCTCACCCATCCAGCCTGTCCAGATCTGAAATGCATTCAGTTAACTGAGACCAGAGATGGTCAGAGGAGATCCTTCAGGCATTGAAAACCTGGATTTAAAAATGTATTTTTGTATATTTAGATGTCAGCTGAAGATCTTGAAAGGCTTAGAGTACATTCTTCACAAGTTTTGCAGGTGGAATTTTTTTGCTTAATTATAGAGGTCTCTGTCTGACCAAATGCCTGTCAATGGGAACAGGAGAGAAACTGGTGATTTTAGAGAAAGTTTTTTTCTGATTGCAAAGTAGATGAGGTGAGAAACAGCTCATATGTTTCATTTGGTAGTGATGCCCACTTATCTATACTGACTATGAAGAGAGCTTTCGTGACTAGATGATGTTTAGAGAATTCTAATGTAGGTTTCTAAAGTTATGGATCCCACATTAAGTAGTGAAATAACTTCAGAAATCGGGCACTTGGTGAGCTGAGGCTGCCCTTGGACTTTCTCTGCACTAAGTGGTGAGTTAATGAAAAAGAGAATGGGCAAATAAGCCCGGCTGGGTGAATGAATAAAGAAATGTGACTACCAAAGGACAGTGTTTGCTTCTACAGTTCCCATCCAGAGAAGCTCTCAATATACTTTCTGGACTGCAGTGAGTGAATTCTGACAAGTCCCACCTGCAGCTGGTGTTCACCAGGGCTCCCAGCTCAGCTGGGGCATGGAGGGGTGCAGCAGCTGCATTTCCATAACAGCCACGACAGGATTATCCCCAAACCCTCCTAAGAGCACCCTGGGTGACTCCTGATGAGGTCACATAGAATTGTGTGTTAAAGATAGGGATGAACTTCAGAGAGAGGGAATTAAAATCTAAGCCCCTCAGCTCCCTCTGCCATAGTTTTCTATATGAAAAGTGGGAATAGTTTTATTGTTGATAGCCTTTAACATTTTGTGCATGCAGATCATAAATTCTTAAGAATGGGTTTTATCTCTTGCTACTTGTCTGTGCAATAAGGGCTTAATCTCAGCAGGAGCCTCTGGGTTTTCAAGCAACTCAAATAGCGTGGTATGTGATTTACTCACTTATAAGGAAGCAACCCATTTGACTCTGCTCTAGAATTTAAAAAGACCATGTACCCGATACTCTGCCCACCACAATAATGACAATAACCATTCCCAAATGTACCATATGAAATGGTTAGATTTATGACAGTGTCTGGTGCTTTTTTGGACTCAGTTCTCACAGATGTCCTGACAATAATTCAAATCCACTCTTCCCCCACCCCTGTCAAACCTTAACAAACCTCACTGTGGTGGAGCTGCAAACAATTTCTTAGATATATAGCTCTGAAATAAGTGTTCCAGGCAGTATGCTTTTTACTAACTTAAAAAAAAAAAGGAGAGTTTCAGTACTGCCAGCTCTCAGCCAAGGAGCATGTATCTTTTAAAATGGTAGCATATGTAATGTAAATTTAAAAGACATGGGGTCTCTGCCTTGGGAGTTCAGGATGTGTGAAAGGTTCAAAAGAAGTTATTCAAAACCAAAAAGTTAAACATAATGATCCTAAGGGAAGACAAATACAAATGCAGAGAGAAAAGATGACCTTAGAATGAAGCAATAACTCCTTAAAATTCCTTAAAACTGCCTTAATGAAGTGGCAGAAGGAGCACTTCACAAGGAGCTTATTCAGCCTTGGCCACCAAGAGATGAGTGAGTGGAGGCTCAGTGTCCAGGACGATGCTCAGTGTCCAGGACGATGCTCAGTTCCCAGTAGAAGCTGATTGCAACTTGTCCTAGGTGCTCCCACCATCTCAGGCTTGATCTGCAGATTGATGGCAGAATCCTGCCCCCTGGGAGATGCTTCTCACCTCCTGTGGCTGGGAGGCTGGGAAGTGATGGGGACCAGCCCTGGTCTGGCTCCAAAGCCTGGCTTAAAGCCTTGTCTGGACTGTCAGCATGTACGAGGCCTCGCAGGATTTACTGTCAGAGCTGCTTTCTGCAGGACAGTGTCTGGCTTGGTGGGCATCTGGGAGACTTCACAAGCTGGGATTTACACCTCTGTGCCTGCTGGAAGGCACGAATGGGCCATAAACTGATTGCACGTGAATATTGGAAGTCTTCCCTCACCCTGACTACATGGGCTGCTTTCACTGTATCGGGAAGGAAATACTGCAGATGTTCCTGCAGCAAGGTGAGGCACGGCTCCATCACTCAGACAACAGGCTGTAGCCAGGGTGAGGTGCAGAAGTGCTTGGTCCTGAGGGGATGGATGCATTTCTGGGTACAAATTCAATGCTTGATTCTAAATGCATGCAGAAATATCAAAATAATTGAGTTTGGAAACGGAGAGCCAGGCAGGGCTGGATGTGTTTTCCAAGGTTGAATGCTTGTGCCATTGGCTTTCAGTTCCAATTCTCTTGCAGACCTGGCTTTTGGTAATAACACAGCCATAAATCATCTCCTTTTAGCAAAGGAGATGCCACTGGACTTCCTCAGCTCACAGCTTCTCATTAGGGTCCCTGAAATTTTAGCTTGGATTTGAGAAAAATATACCAGAGCTTAGCACAGCAACAGCAAGGGTTGGATCTCAGGGAGCTGGAAGGCACCCTTAGGAGGGAGTTGGACTCATAAAGGGTTTGGGGGCTGAACTACATTTGCAAAATGTGTTGAGAATTGAGTGGATCAGCTGGAGGTGTTTTGTTCTTGTGCAAGCAGCTACCACATTATCTTAACCATAAATCTTGCCCTCTCAATTTTGTAAACACTCAGCATGCAGCAGGGCTTGCTTAATTTTCTCATTCGATTACCTGTCTCTGTTTAATAGGAACCATGGAATTCTACAAACTAATGCAAATACATTACAAAACTAATTACCTGGAACTACTGTGCTTGGAAAAATGTAGGTTGCCATATGCATATGGCATCAAATATGCACTTTGGTTTCTATTATGGTGATGGCTTTGTATTAGCAGCAGTCACAGACTGGCACACAAATGAGAAAGGATTGCAAATGCAGCTTTAATTGATGAAATAGTTAATCTGGAAATTAGAATTCTGTCTCTCTGCATTGTCAGTCACACACGGTGAGTTTCCAGCTTTTGAAGTACATTTTGCAGATTTTCTGCTGCGCATAATTTAATGTGGTTCTGTAAGCACCTGCCTCTCAGCCTCATCCTCCCCACAAGGACTGACAAATTCTGAATCAAAGTGGGAGAGGAAAAAATCTCTGCTTCTAAAATGGGCTGAATTGCCATCTGGATCAGAAAGGGTTGCTCCTTAGTTGTCTCCCAGGATACAAATGGGCCAGCTCACTCTCTGCTTATACCAGTTTTGTCATCCTGGTTCAAACCACTGAAGAAACTAAAAATGGGGCATGTTCTCAGCTGGTGTAAATCCATGTAATTCCAGTGACTTTAGTAAACCTATTCAGATTTGCACTAATTGCCTCACAAATAATTTGAGGCCAGAAAAGTTTATTATGTCCATCCAGCCTGACAACACAGGCCATAGAATTTCATCCAGGAATTCCTGTGCTGAATCCAATATGTTATTGGTGAAATAGAGCATTGGTTTTAAGTAAGACATGCAAGGCTGGAAGATTAACAAGGATAAGTGACTAAAAATCCAAGAGATGCTGTTGCTGTGAGGTGAAATTCCAGAACTGAACTCAACTTTAGGACTCTAATAAGGAGAAAGTTCATCACATTTCCCTGTTTACCACTCCTAATTCCCTCAAATATAAAAATACACATGTGTTTGCATTTTGAAATTCCCCAGGGCTGAGATACATCTATTGGATTTGATTAGCCCTTCATCAGTGATATTGGAAAGCTCTCTAGATATCAGATATCTTTTCCTTGCACAGGGTGTTTTTGTTCCTGATAAAGATATTCCCTTTCTTTTCCCTTCATTATTAGGATTCAGTGATCTCCTAAAGTCACAGAGAACCACTCCTGGCTTGAATCATCAGGAAGTCCAATTCCAAGGGAAGAAGATGAACTTGAGAAGTTGTTTAGAAATTCTCTGTGACTGTGGGCAGCTCCTCACTCCCCAGTGCTGGGGGTGGTTACCCCTTGGGTAACCACTGGTGGTGATGGAGATATGGAGCAGTTTCTCTTTTCTCTTGGGTTTCATGAAGAATTTAGCAACCCAGAAGGATCCTGGCCTGGCTGCTGTGCATGCAGGCAGCACAACTCACACCATAGCTCAGTGGAGACCGTGCTGTTTCAGGCTCTGGTGAGAGCTTAAATTCTGCTAAAATTACCACCATCAGCTCAAGAGGTGATGAATGTTTGGGTAGCTTCAAGGTGTCAGGTACCCCTGTAGAAGCATTGTAGAAGAGGGGGATAATGTGTATGTCTCAAACATGGACAGAGGGATAGCTGTGGAGCCAACCAAGGATTGTTGGTAATAACACACTGTGAGAAACGACAGGATGTGGCTGGAGAAGGGGCCATACAGAGATAAGGCAACATATTTTTATGGGACTAATGTACTCGTTCTGGCTCCCAGAGATAAGCACAGCACAGCACAGAGTAAGAGCAGGAATGAGCTTGGGAAGTGTGAGTAGTCTGGATGGGGGATCAAGAACACCTAAGACCCCCGAAGCCCTCTAGCCCATTTCCAGAAAGGTCTAGAAGAATGGATGGCACATGGTAATGAATTTGCACAGGAAGCTGCCAGCAGACCCTCAGCTTACAGAAGCTGTCACTGTCTCAGTCATATTGATTTCAGTGGAAATATGCCAACATCCATTGTGGGATATGGCTGTGATCCTCCACATCCTCCATCTCCCAAAAAGGGCCACTTCACGTCTGCTTTGTGTAGCTGTCAGAACCAGGCTTAGGGTGCAAGGCAGTGGAGAGCCAAGATATTTATTTGCTTAAATGTTTTAAATTTTTTTGGGTGGTCAAATTACAAAACAAGTGGTATCTCACCAAAAAAATAGAATCTAACCCCTGTGCCAGCAGGCAGGGCTGAGTGGCAGACCAGCCACTGGTGTAACCAGTGTGTAGGGTGAGAGGAAGCCTGAGCAGGGAGAGATTGACTGAATTGGCTGCTTTGCTCCAGCTTTGCCCCGAGCTGCCCTCGCTTCCATCTGCTCCATGTGCATCGTCCTCAGGAGCTGATGCAGAGCAGACCAGACACATTCACAAGTCCTAATTGCCACAGATGAAGGGTCTGCCATTCTGGACTGCTCTGTGGGCTCTCCAGGACATGGATAGGCCAGCTGTGGATGGAGCCTACTCACATGGCACTGCACAATGAGATTCTCTGGTTTGGTTCCCTGTCTGGTCTGGGAGATGGGCTCAGAAATGTTTCAGCAGATGAGGAAATATCTCCCTGGTTAGGAGGTGATGAAAGTATGGATTCTACCAGGTCTGCAGCAGGAAATTGAATCAGGACAGATACTTATGAAAGTAATTTTTCTGGTTGTAGCTTCCACTTCAAGACAGTGAAATATTTATTTGCTTAGTGATTGATAACTGTACCTTGTCAATGGTTGAGCACTGGTCACATAAAAGCCAGTTCAAATCCATCCTCCAAAATCTCCCAGTTAGGATTTGTATTGGGATTGTCTAGTTCCTAGGTGAATATCCTGGCCTCAAGACTCTTGTTTTCTGCATGTTTTGGTTTGTTTTTTTTTCTTGGGGGTACTAGATGAAGAAAGAAAGAAAATTATTTTATTTTTTGTGAAAGAAGTTGAGCTCTCATACTTCTGGTCAGCCTTTTATTGCAACCAAGTCAAACATTTTTGTACACATAAAAGATGCAAAAAAATATGAAAGTGGCTTTGTATTTAATATGACTGCCTTGGTAATGAAAGGTGTGAGTACCTGTCACATATCCCTGCCCCTTATTTCCCCAAATGGCCTACAAAATAGATGTTTGTACATTTCTTGGAGATGCTGAAAGGTACCTAAGAGCTTACAGGTTGCTGTATTCTTGTGCAGGGGACAGCTGGATGGTGAGTACTTAGTCACCTTTGCACATGTATAGCCATTTTCAGACTTTCACAGACTGCTATGAAGTGTCAGCTGTATTGATGATTTCATGAATGAAAGATAACTCTTTGTTTCAGTTCCATCTATCCACACAGTTTCTGCTGAGTTTGGGGAGTTTCAAAAGAAATACACTTTTCTGTTATGCACAGAAATTCTCTCAAACACAGCATGTGCTAAAAGCCCTGTAGAGAACACTGTGAAAATCCCTTCATTGATTTTAGGACTTGAACCAGAACTGTATTTTAGTGAAATGATTGTTTGCACATTTGTGCCTTCTGAAGCATCCGAAGGCACTGGCTTTCTCTGGACATGTCCTGTGAAAAACCTTCCATCAACTCCAATAGCACTTGTGCCCCAGTGGCTCCAGTTCGACTCAGCTCCTTCATTGTTTCTCCCAGGGGTGCAGGAATAGGATGTGATCAAATGTGCAGGAATGGTTCAAAGCTGTGCCAGGGGAACTTTACACTGGACATTAGGAAACATTTCTTCGCCAAGGAGGTGGTTAAACACTGCAACAGCGTTCTTGGAGGGCAGTCAATGCCCCAGGCACTTTAAGAGGCAGTGTTTAAGACAAATTTGGACAATGCCCTTCCAACATCTCGGTGAGTGAAGTACACAGAGGTCCCCATGCTTAAACCATTTCCACTGGTAACAGATTTGCCAAGGGTAGCCTGCAGGTCACTGGGGACAGCAAATGTCTGCTCTGGATGCTGAGAAGTGGCTGAGGCGAGTCTGTGGATTGCAACTCTTTTACATATAAAACTGGGCCTGGAAGGAAGTGTGCACCATGATCACAGAATCACAGAATTGCTGGGTTGGAAGGGACCTCTCAGATCATCCAGTCCAACCCCCTGCCAAGGCAGGGTCACCTGAAGCACGTGGCACAGGAACGTGTCCAGGTGGGTTTGGAATGTCTCCAGAGGAGGAGACTCCAGGCCCTCCCCAGGCAGCTGTTCCAGTGCTCTGCCACCCTCAGTGTAAAAAAGTTCTTCCTCATGTTGAGGTGTTTTAGTTTATGGCCATTGCCCCTGATCCTATTGCTGGGCACCAGCAATTGAAAAAAGTCTGGAACCATCCTCTTGACACCCATTTATGCAATATTTGTATGTTTCTTACTTTTCTACACCCTCAGGTTAGGGGCAGCCTTTGGAAAGGGAGGATGTGACGACTCACAACCAAAAAACCCTTGTCCAAACTCTTTGTGAGCTATATTATCCCATGCCTACCTTTTCCTGACAGACTTTTCCCTTGCTAGTGCAGCACTTAGGGTCTTTTTCAGCACAGGCACACATATGTGGGGGAAGGAAGTTATTGTTCAGATTTGTTTATTCTTACACCCTTTAGGTTTGACAATGTGCCAGGAAGCAGGTGCATCATTTGACAAATGCCTTACTGTGGTGTCTGCCTCCTCTCTACATCCTCAGCCTGTAATTTTCAATGGATTGATGCACAGCATCTAAAATACAGGAAATTCAGCTTATTGACAATTTGATTTCTCAGTTACTAGAAGAAAAGGAAAAATAAAGGTACTGAACAACATTACTGGACCAGATGGGGAATTTACCAGGTGCATCTGTAACTCTGTAACTACGGAACATTCCTCCTGTGTGGTTACTTTACCCTGTGCTAGCTGCATCATGCACTAATGAAATCCTTGAGCATGGGATCTGTAAGAGAAAGCAGATTGCTGAATAAGAGGTGTTGTACACTCTTCTACTCACAGAAAAAGAGAGGTCTGCACATCAATGACTTCTTCAGTTTCCTGACTCAAGGGGATGGAAGGGAACATAGTGTGACTGATGAATATGATAGGCACGGGGGAGGGAAGAGAAAGTAAGCACAGTGCTATTTTACAGCAAAATTAGGAAAATGGGTGATTGAGGATAGAAATTCTGATTTCTGCTCTCAGTCTCTTTTTTTTTTCTTTTTCTTCCTAAATTTACTCACTATTTTGCCAAAATATTTTGCTTTTCTTGGCTTCCATTACCCCATTGTCTTCATCTCAGCCAATGCTTCTCTTTTGTGTGTCACACAACTCCTTTTCATCTCTCGCATGTTTTGTGTCTACCTTACCTTCAGGAGATGAAGAGAACCACATCTTGATCTTCTCACCAACAGCTGGAGTTCACTGCTTCAGCTGGGTCTTGTTCCACCCATGCCCAAATTGTTTTCCTCTGTGCTCTTCGCATGGGGACTCCTATTGCAGATCTTTTCGCTTCTCTGTGGATACAACTACACTGCTTAGAAAATCAGGCTGAGGTACCACTGATATTTCATGCTATATAGCTTCTAGGATATGCCTGGGGAGTTTTATCCCATCTCAAGGTGCTGCTGACCAGACAAAGCCTAGGCAAGGCTGAAGGGAAATCATACATTAGGGAATAAAAACCTGTTGGGTTATATGTTCAACACCAGACTGGGTCTGGGTCCTGCCTTTCTACATCATCCTCCAAAGCTATCCCTGGATGGTTTGTCTCCTTGGATATCCTACACATATCCTCAAAAAAACCTCACAACACCACCCTGAGTTTCATGCTACCAAAACAACAGCCCCACGGGATGCAACGGCTCTCACAGATTTTGAGCTGGAATATGCACAGTCAATAATAAAAAATGTGTCTTCAAGCCACCTCTGTGGACACAGAGATATGGAGTGTGCTTGTGGGTGAGGTCAGCTGTTTTGTCTCCTGCTTTATGTAGCAGCAGAACTATGTCTGTAAGTTCTTCTGACAAGGACCATTGTTTGTTTTGTGATTGTAGTGACGGCACTTCATCTCCCTTTCTTCTTCTTTTGTATCTTTTTATTTTAATTTCTAAAGGGAGCACAACCTGATAGAGAGCAGAGGTTTGGAGACATCCTTTGCCCTTTACACCCACTTCTGTGTTGATTCATCATGAAAAAAAAAGCAAGCTAAAGCAATCTGAAGCCTTGTTCCTGGGCATGAGAAGAGTTCCAAAGCCAGTCAGTGGTACTGGGAGGAGGCAGCTCATGCCTGGTGTGATCCTTGCCCATGGTGGATGTGAAAATATGAGGAGAAATTACACAGAGGTGCCTGATATGCAGGAAAAAAACCCCAACAAACCCAGTTACTAGAAAATAGAAACACATTTTTGTGCTGTTAATAAGAGAGGACCCACTCTCTGGCCTGGAGGCCAACTGGCACGGTCTGGCAATAAACCATGTAGCACCTTGACATCAAGGAAAGTAAATTTGATGTAGAGCTAAATTCATACTTCTCCTATGCTGATAAATTCAGCTTGTTTCCTGCTGTTCAGCTGGAACAAATGCTTCCATTCCCACTGCTCAGATACCAAACTTAGGAAATAGCTGAAACCCTGGAAGGGCATTTTTTTGCTTGCAATACATAAAGAAATGTTGTGCGATTTTTTTTGTCAGTTAACCTGTTTTAAGACTGTTTTATTTCCCCTGGGAAATACCTTCCATTTGGTGATTTCTTACAGTCATATGAGTTTTATTTAAAAATGCAGGTATGTGTGAAGAGTTGGTTTTAGTGACATCAACAACAGAATCAGAGAAACAATTACATAATGCTTTTATTTCAGCTGCTCACACCTGGATTAATCAATTAATATTTATGATGCACAACTAACTCCCATGGGAGTTGATTGTGCTGGACTTAGAGTTTGAAAACACAGATGCAGTAATTTAATTTGTTTGCCTCCAGGAGCAAAGATCTCCTTTTTCTTGTAGCAGAGAAAAGAGGCAATAACGAGAAAAGGAGGCTAATGAGAAAACTGAATATTGTCATATTTATACACTGAGGTGGAAATATGGAGGAATCATTTCCCTGTGGATTTCCTCTGCTCTTAAGCCATTAGAATTGTCTCAGCTCTCTGCATCTGGTCTCTGCACACAGTGAAGAAAGGAAGCTGACCTAAAGGCTGGTTCTTCACTTCTGCTGCTTAGACCAAGGCTAAATGAGGCTTTTGAATCAGCAAAACAATGCCATTTCCATTTAAATTTTCTGGAGAAAGAACTGTTATTAAAAAGCACTCTATTGTCAGTCTGGCAGTTTTTCCAATTCAAATGCAAACCAAACTGATATTCACAACTGCGGAGATCCTACACTGGCAGATATTCTAATATCTTGGCCCCAAATTTTCTCACACAAAAGAAATCCCCATCAGACCATGAATTTGTTTATAAGGGCAACCCTCTCTCACTAAAATAAACAGTGAATTTTTACAAAAAAATGCAATATTTTTCTGAACAAACACCTTGCAGTTCCATCAATGAATACAGCACTTTTCAGACAGCTGCTGCAGAGAAAATCTGGAAAATCCCAGTGGAGGAATTTTACAAAGAATAATTCTGAAGTAAGCTGTTGAGCTCCCTCTGCTGAGGTCTAAGGGGAACTGAGAAACTAAGACCATGCTCAGTCTTGTGAATCACGATGGATTTCCTGCTAAATTAAATGAAATTTATAAAACAGATGAAAAAAATTCTTTAAGTATCACGTCTGTTTCTCTACTTTTTTCTGCTTTCATGGATCAGGTGTGACTGTACCAAGGTCATCAGAGTTATACTGCATGAACTAAGTTTGGGAAGAGATTTGGAACCTACATTTGGTTTGACATCACCTCTGTAACAGTGCAGATACTTGTCTAGAAGGCTGTGGATGGACTTTGGTTGTGCTCCACTGCTCCTTAGACCAGTAGCAAGCTGACAGAGATGAGATGGAAACAGTGAATCAGGACATCAATCCCACCCACATAAAATTCACAGATGAGGAGAAATCTGCCTTCACAAAGCCCAAGAATCTAATTTTTATAGTATTAGATAAGCTGGGAAGATGTTCTTCCAAGACATTGCAGCACGGTGTGATGATTATTAGCTCAATTCAGTGGCACAATTACTACAGGCCATTTAGCACAAATGTTTCCCCTGTTGCCATCCATTATTCCAGCAGTTTCAAAAATGTCAGCATGTGCAGCTGAGAGCACAGCACGTCATAAAAGAAATATGGTTATATGTGACCAGCACAGCTCAGCCACACATTCATAGTGCAAAACTTATGATGACAATTTCTGCTTGAATATTAAGGAAAAGGCTACCAGCTGCAGGCCACTGAAATCAGATGTCGGATCAAAATTTGATTTTTGTCATCATCATTAGTCAGTTGCTTGTCACATGAACAGTTGTTCTGTCCTCTTGGACTGGGTTAATCTCACCTGCTTTCTTCATCTAAAATTTCACTGTCCAAATCTGAGCTACTCTCCTTGGATTATCTGCAGAGTTAGTACAGAGAAATATGTATTTCCAGAGGATGATTTTTTCTCATTCTAAAATAGATGCCTGGGATGCCATAGAGGGCCGTTTGTTTACAAATAACTAGGTGAATTTGCTCATCTTACCCTAAATATAATAATAATAATAATAATAATAATAATAATAATAATAATAATAACAACAACAACAATAACAATTTTATTCATTTGTATTCTAATCAAATAAATTCACTATTTTCTCTTAAAGCCTGCCCAGCAGAGTCACCTCAGGGAGGCTGGGAAGACGTGGAACTTCAATTCCCTTGGGAAGAGCAGTCAGAATTGGAGGCACTCCTCCCTCTTGGCACTGCACAGCATCCTTTACTCAAATCTCTGGGATTCACAGCATGTGGAGTGTTACTCCACTGAGCTGCAGAGGGATTTGGGTACCTACAGCTAATTTAGGACAGATGCCTTTCAGTGTCAACAGTCAGCTGGAGTATTTCTGTCAGTAGACTTAGGAGAAACACACCTGAACTTCCAACCTCCCTCTGGGACTGTAACAGCAGTAGCTGTATTTGTTTAACAGAAGCAATTTGAGTGTTTAAACTAAATATATTAATTGAGACCTGGAAATAATATTTACTGAGTATTTTAAGTTGTCCACTTTAAAAAGGAGTCCAAGCTCACTGTGCAGAATGGTTTGCAGAGATGGGCACTGAATTTCTCCTCAGTGAATGAGGGCAGCAGGAATGATCATTCTCTCTATATGCAAAAGGAAGATAAGGCTGTGAACCTACAAGATGCTTAAATCTCTCTAAAAAGGCTCTTAGAGATGAGATCCTGTGAGATGATCAGGTCGAATGACATGATCAATGACATTCGATGACACTCGAAGCCAGAAGCAAGGTCACTGAAGAGCCCCCTCAGCACTGCAGCCTTCACACTGTCACCACCTCAGGGAGCACAGAGGCTGATGCTCAGACCTCCAGCCCTGTGCCTGATGCTCAGACCTCCAGCCCTGTGCCTGGTCACACTGTGGTGCTCTAGAAATGCTCCCACCTCTCCTGTGCAATCCCCTCAGGCAGAAGGGGAGAAGGGAACAAACACTGATACCCCTGCAATGTTAGCTGGTCCAGCGACCAAGAGGGGAAAAAAAAGCATTAAAGTACATTGCATCAGAGAAAACAAAATGGGGATTTTTCTGAGTGGGTCAGTGGTGACAGTCTTTGCAAATCATGGCTTTAAAGAAATTACTCAGAAACCCCACGTAGCTCCCAAGAAAGTGCTGAGGAGGCTCTTGAAGAAATCCCATTTCAATTTGCTTATTTAAGTTAGTAGAAAAAAGACCTCCTTGTTATCTAATTTGTTGATGAGTTCAGACACTTTCTGGAATGATTTCTTGCATAATTTACCTTATTGATACATTATTTATAAGTCCTCATTCAATTTCAGGCTCAGGGTTTGGATGGGAGTCTTACATAATGAGTAACCTGTGTCACCTCGTGTCAGAGGAATCAAAAGTGGTTTTGACAACCCTGGAATTGTCACTAAAACAGCAATATAATCAGAGTTAATTTTTCACTGCTGAATCATTGCAAAATGCTCCCCTGCCATTCCCTCACAGGAATCTAATAAATTATAATGTCCTTTATCTGTTGAAGAAAACAATTTGCTAAGGAGCAGCAGTTCCTGGCTAAAATGCTCCGTAAACAGAGATCCTGTATCTATGACAGGAAGAAATACTTTCATGATGTATTTTTTAAGATGATACATTCCCTTCAAGTTTAATCTGGATACACAGATATGGGAAGACCCATGATGTTTGCACCATGGGCTTCAAAACATGGGTCTTCTGCAGACTCCTCAGTGATACACATTGAATTTAAAGAATTCAGTGAGCCTTTGGATTCTACACTGTCCCTGGGAGCTTGGGATTTCCTTTTACTTCCTGGCAAAGTAGTTAAAAATATATTCACACTGAGAAGAGTGTACGTATATTGACAGAGTCTCCACTCACTGTGGATGGGAAACACCCTTTAGTGACAGGCACATAATACATTTTGATAGAGAATGGGGATCAATTGGTTGCTTGAGATGATAAATCACTTTCTCTTGTTCAAAAGTCTGGATCTAAATAGCAAAAAACCTGCTCAGCCTGTTCTGCTGTGGGCTGAAATATTCTGTTTCTGCCTTGTTGTTTTGTTTAGCAGGGCAGGAAAACAATTATTACTTGAGGTTTATTCCATGCAAGTTTGTTATCTAATCTGTCAAGCTTTGAATCAGACTGGCATTATTGTAAGAATCATTCACAGTGCTCCCAGTGAAGTGTGCTGGGTATTTCAGATGGCATCAAATCCCTGCCTGTCATAAAATCATCTTAGGAGCTTTTGCTGCTAACTTCAGGCAAAGTGAGCTTTGCTTTTTTAGCTGTATTCCAATGACTGTTCAGAAATAAAGATGTGGGTTTGAAACAGGTTTTCAATTTCCCTCCAAAAGGAAATCACTGCTTCTTATCTAAGAATTGCTAGATTTGTACCTGTAGTTGCCAGTAGTCATGGTGTGCTGCTCCTCATGGAATGCATGTGAAGAATCATGTTAAAGTTCCCTCTGATGCCCAAGTACCAAGCAACTTGTGGTTTACTGCTTTTTGGAAACAGATGCTTCATTCTTGTTGCCTGATGGCTTCCAAGAGATTAGTGGGCAATATGGTGACATTTCCAAATGTCCCTGCGCCCTTCAGCACCTAAAACACTTTTTGAAGGAAAAGGGCAAGTGCAGACTCCTTTCAATTCTCAGACTTGTGCTTTGAAAACAGTATCATTTTTCAGACTACTTTTTTTTAATTATTCATTTTTTAGAAGCTGAGGTTGATTTGATGAGCATTCATACTGAAGATTAATAAAACCCCTAAACTCTACAGAAGCAGGCATCATCACCCAGTTTCAAGCAGGTTGGCAGTAAGTCAGCAGCCAAACATTAATTGTAACCCCTTTGCTGAATTCCCATTGGAGTTTGAGGCCCATCATTCCCCAGCCTTGTCCATAATCACCCTTCCACACCACAGTCTAGTGGGAATTCATTAAGTGGTGCATTTAAGGATGTGAATGCAACGGCTTCTGCCTGCCCTCTGCACTTGCAGGTTTGTTTATCCACTGCAGGCTGCTCCCAGCTCCGAGCTGTGCCTGGTGAGCCTGGAAGTGAGCAAACACTTTGTGTCACAGATCAGGAGGCAGCAATGCAAACAAACTGTCCTCGTCAGCACTATTCCCTCAGGTGAAGACAGCCCATGAAGGGAAAGCAAAAGTGCAAAGTGGTGGCTGGGACAGGTGCTGTGTTTTGAGTGCCATCTGTCACTGCCAGTGAAGTGCATCTTTCCAAGTACACCCTCTCCTGTCATTCACAGGATGCCCAGCCTTGACACCAGGGGTGGATCTAAGCCAAACCAGAGAACCCTTCAGAGGACAGGAGCTGGTGCATATATTGTGCTGGAGGAAGGATGGAGGAGATACAATTCTGGCCACCAGCAGCTTTTCTGCTTCTGCCTTTCCCTAATCACAGTGTGAGCTCCGTGCCCACCAACCACCAGGCTCACAGCCCAGACTGAGCAAAACAGGGCATGGATACATGCTGTGTTATCCAGCCACCTCATTGCAGGAAACATAGGCACACAGGTCTCTGGAATGGTTTTCGCCTCCATGTTGTGAGACTGGGATAAGGGGAGCATCCACCCTGAATGGAGTTGGCCAAAAAAATTTGCTTCTTCTTTTTTTTTCCTAATCCCTTTCATTCTAGAACAATGTTTGCTGCAATGGGGTTTGAAGAACACAGTTTAAGGAAGTTTATTCATATTTATGGAGAAATGGTCCGTACTGGCAACAGCAGATAAAAGTGTGGAAGTTGAACTGCATGGGAGAAAACAGCAGACAATTTAGAGATGCTGTAGATCCCCACGTCCCCTGTGCTCTGGTAAGAGAAAGATGCTTACCTGAGTCGAGGGGCTGCAGATGAACCACAAGATTAAAATCCAGAGAGGGAAGTCCCCTTGTAAGGTCAGTCCAGCAGCTGAATGCAGGTCAGAACCAGGTCCCCAGAATGCCAGTGCAGGCTGCCCTGGGCTCCAGAGCTGGCACCTCTGGTCTCACTCTGCAGCCTCCCTGTCACAGCCTGCCATCCTGGGCAGTGTTATCCTTCCACTGGCGCTGGCATCCCAAGCAAAACCATTCCCAAATCCTTCCTGTCCCTTGGACTATATGCACAGTGGGCTTCTGTTTATCCATCAGAGGGGTAAGCACCTTTCAGAGGGCCTTGACTTGACCCAGTATGATGCAGATTTCACAAGGATGACTGCCAGACTCCATTTGGTTAGGGCTTATGAATACCTGAATGGCAGAAAAAGGAATTTGAATTTATGGATACCCATTAGCTGAGTCACTGTGGCTACTTGTGGTCTCAGATCACCTTTATAAATTAAGGTTCTGAAGATTTGTGTGCACAGATCTTAAAGATTTTTTTCTTATGTGCGATTTATGCACAGGTTTATCTTTTTCACTGGACCCTAAGGAGAAGATGACACAAAAAATAGCCCCATGACTTGGAGTGAAAGCTTAATTTAGACATGCTGGGTGACAAGAGAGTTGTCTTTGAGTTCCTGAATTTTAGCAATGCACCAGGTGTGTCAGCACCTTGCTAAATGTCAAAAAAAAAAAAAAAAAAAAAAAANAGAAGAAAAAGAAAAGAAAAGGAAAAAACCCAAACAAACAAAATGAAGGTGCTGCTTAAGTTACTTTGATTGAATAGGAAAGGATAATAATACATTGATTCATTTCTGGGTGTTTTATTTCTTGAAACTGCTAGAATAAAGCCAATTTTGCTTTTCTATCGCACTGTGATTGTCAGTTAAATAGAAGAATTTTGATTTGCACTGGAAGCTGAACAAAAAGTTCTGAGCTCAGTTTCTGGAGGATGTGCATTCAGATCTTATGCCTTGACTTCATGCCTCAGATGGGTAATTTCTGAGGTTTGGTAAATATAATCAAAAGGGCATAGACATATCTTGCAGCACCAGTTTCTAACAGCACGAGCACCTGCATTTTCTGATGATTATGAAACAATTCTGTCATATTTGCAGACCTATTTGCATTGCATCTTCAATGAAAGTGAAGCAGAAAAAAAGAAAAAAGAAAGGAGACACCTCAAAGGAAGACCAGAAAAATAAAAATACACCCACTCTCTCTGTGTTTTCAAACTAGAGCAGAGCATCAGAGATGAAAGGATCTGCTTTTCTTTTAATCTCACAGTGCAGCTGCCTCATCTGTTGCCTGCGATGTGTCCGTGTCACAGGAGCAAGTTTCACCTTTCTGCAGAAGCCACATCCTTCTGACAGCACTGATAAACAGCAGGCAGCCAGCCAGGCTCACAGGATCTTCCAAAATACCAACCCTGTGAACTCAGCAGTCATTTCTCCAGGAAGGCTGTAAATCATACTCCAACTTCTCTGGCTCCCAGGGATCCCAGGACAGCAGAGAATAGCAAAGCAGCTCGCCCTTGCTGATCTTTCCAGCTTGCTCCTGCGTGAGCATCCCAGCCTCAAGCAGTGACAGTTTTATCTTGTCCTTTTTCATATAAGAAATTCTTTAAGTTGAACAGCAGCAGAGGAGGGACATAGTTGTCCCCTTTTTGCTTAGCCCTGCCAATAGGAAGGCAAATCCCTCTGGGATCTGGTCATTCCTACCCTGGGCTGGGCCTTCACCATAGGATAAAAATGGGGAAAACATGAAATGGAGCTTTTTGAGCATGTTCTCTGAATTCTCATTGCTTTAATCTCAGGGACTTCCTATACCTTTTTTGAGGAAAGAACATCAGAAGCTTGCTCTCCCTCATCACGTGCCACTCCCAATGTGATCCAGCACATCAGTGGATCAGGCACAAGGGTGGAAAGCTGGTGAAGAATCATATCTCCACAATCTGTGTGAGCTCCACCAAAACAGTATTTAAAGATTATAACAAAATTTTCTTTGTGTCAAAGGAAATAAAAAGATTCTGATACAAAAACTCGATTTGTTGGCACTTTTTTTTCTTTATGAGTAGGGCAAAATTAGTACCTGAGGGATACTGTAAATTTGTCTAGTCCTGATGAAAAATAAATGAATACCACAAATCTTCAGCAGTAAACTAGTTAATAATGTATTGATCCCTGAATTACAGGGTAAAAGTACAATATATCTTTTTTTGAGGGCACACCTCCATTTTCAGGCATTGTTAAACACCCTGGATACATAAATCTGCATTACTGAGGAGAAAGTTTAGCACAAGGTAATAGTGGCTGCTTATCAAAAATTTATTAAAGAGTGACTTAATCATGTAAATGACACCAGGGCATGCAAGGAAAAAGAAAAAATGGGCTGATGTTTTCAAAGTAAACACAGCAATGCAATATTTCTTCTGACTCCTATGAAGAATAACAACTAGGTACCAATAAGGTGTAGACCAACTTCACTTTCTTTGTTTATGCAAATATTTATTTCCATATACAAATATATGCATAAAGCTTAATTATAATCAGAAAACTTAATTACAATCAGAAAGCCTAATGATTATCAGAAAACTTAATTATCATGAGCAAAAATTAACTTTCTCTTTTTAAAGCACTGCCTTAGCGAGGTAACTGGGATGTGAACCTGTTACCACTGAAATAATGGATTCAAAAAAGTCATTGTGAGGCAAAAATCAGGCTCCTAACTCTCACCTGAGTTGCTTCATGGCTAATGCAGTTACTCCTGGTTCACCAAACCTATGCTTGTCTTTCTAGACTGTGCAAAATGTCTTTGTAACTCACTGTTCATTAAAATTGAGAGTTGTTGGGGCTGCATTTTTTCCCCTAGTTAACAATGATATTGCAGCACAACAAACTGGAGCAGGCACCTTGTGAGTTAATACCAGCTGAATTCACAGAAAGCACAATGGCAGAGGCTTGAACAACCTCAGTGAGGCAAGCACAGGAAGGTTTGTGCCAGGTCTGTTGAGTTAGTGCCAGATATTACATTATGAACAGGCCATAGAAGAGGAAAATATGTAGGGGACTGACAGAGCATCAGCTGGTACCAGAGGAGAGGTCTTCTTCCTCACCTTCACCTTGCTTGAATATTTTATTAACATGGATTGTCAGTTTGCTACAAAACTGTATGAAATTTGCAGAGAGAATCAGCAGCAGAAGGAAAAGTTTGGAGTTAGGAAGAAGATTGTTCTTGTTGGACTTATAGAATCAGTCACAGAATGGTTTAGGTTGGAAGGGACTTTAAAGGTCATTTCATTCCAATCTTCTGCCATGGGCAGGGACACCTTCCACTATCCCAGGTTGCTCCAAGCCCCATCCAACCTGGCCTTGAACATTTCCAGGGATGGAGCATCCACAACTTCTCTGGGCAATGAGTTCTGATGTCTCACCACCCTCCAAGTAAAGAATTTCTTCCTCCTATCTAATCTAAACCTGCCTTCTTTCAGTTTAAAGCCATCTCCCCTTGCCAAAAGTCTCTCTCCATCTTTCTTGTGGGTCCCCTTTAGATACTGGAAGGCAGCCATAAGGCCCTGGGTCCTCTAATACTCCAAATACTTTCTTCAATAAAGTGTCATTTACTTTACAATTGTAAAAGTCTCTCATGTTAACCCCTAGCATACAGAGAGGAGACCGAAGAAAACAAAGTGTGTGCTTTTCTGCTGCGATGCCAGACCCATGGCCAGGAGTTTCAGGAGTGCAGCTCGCTCCAAGACACTTATCCACTCTTGCCAGACTGCATTTTCAAAAGATGGCAGTGCCATGGCCTCTGATGTCTGAGCTTAGACCAGTCTGTCCATGTTCATATTAATAAAGTTTTTATCTTCTGAATCAGAAATGGAGCTGCACATGGGGAATGGTTATTTGCCCAAATTAACCCTCAGGGTAAGCTTGGGAGGTTTATTGAGTTATGTCTACAGTAGTGGCTAAACCTGAACAAATTTTGAGTGCAGGCTCGAGTGTGTAGTTATTGGTGTTATTCACTTGTAAAAGTGAACATTTATGTTACCAGCAGTGTTCATGGGCTCTCTTTTTCTGTGTTTCTTGTTATTACTGCAGAGATTTCTGTATTACAGAGGAATTTTTTCATATCCCTGTTTGTTTTCTTGATCACAAAATGAAATCATAACCCTGATTTGGACATCACTGCTTATTGCCGTAGAAGTGACAGGGATGCTGCAAACAATATTATCACTGGCAACATCTGATGTGTGTCCCTTGGTGCTAAGTGTATATTCCTTTTCCCTACCCCTTAATATGGTGTCAAATTAACTGTAAGATTTTTACAGCACAGACTTTACCCCCACGAGTATTGTTGTGTCACCTTGGTGTCATTTTTGCTTCCTGGAAAAATAAAAGCAAGGACAAGTGAATCAATTAGTTCAAGAGATTGTCCTGTCCAGGTGGTCCTGAATCAAAAAGACAGTCCTGAAGTAGCCTGGCAGAATTCCCATCTCTGTCTAACTGAGCACCAGAACTGTGATTTACACCCAAAGATCCCAGTAGCTTTGTCCTGACTTGTGTTCATGGCTGGAAACGTGTCTCCATTTCTCCCTATTTGGGTTGGGCACAGCTCATTTTTCTCATGCTTTAGAAAAGCTACAAGGGTGACACTGCTGCAGAATTGCCATCAGTCTTCAGCAGGATGTTCTATTGATTTCAGATTAGCAAACGTCATCTTAGAAAGGCTAAAGTTAGCCTGGTCTAAAGAAAACCAGACTGGGAAAAATGGTGGCAAAGATCTTGCAAAGCACAGTTTAGCTCAGGCCGGGGGCACAGTGGGCTGACTGAACACTGCAGGTCTCTCTCACTGCTGAGCATGGCAGAGGGTTCATCTGTTTGTGTTTTTGTCATTTCTCAGCTGAATGGATGTGCCACAGACAAGGGAGGCACGTTGTTAGGTTTAGACACTCGCTGTAATGTAAAGAGAATAGAGACTTCTCTCTCAGCGTGGGGATGTACTGAAGAGTTCTGCTTGCCCTCCAGACAGACCAGCCTTCTCTTGGGTGCCATCTAACACAATATTTAGGTATGAACTATTCAGTAGGTCTTAAGCGTGTGGATAAAGTCAAGTACCAAGCCAATTTTCTGAGAAGATGGGAATTGCAGATGCAGGCTCTTAACTGTAAGAAATAACATTATACTCTGAAGACAGCTCTTTTTTATATTTATATTTGGAGCACATTAGGAATTTTTCATTCATCATCCTTATGACATTGGAAATAGCACAGGGTGAGCCTAGGCAGGAGGGCAGATTTGAAACTGAACACTCTGATATCTCTGTCTGTAGATTTACGTAATCTCGGGTGTGTACTCCTGCAGTTAATTACATGTATTCATCATCTTTTGATGACATATTTCCATTACAGGACATCTTTCCAGTGTCACTGTGTGCTTCTCATGCACAGACTGGTTTGTTCTGAGGAATAAAAGGGAAATAAGAACAGTCTTCCCACCACCACCCCTTATGACCTGAAGTTTTAATGTCTGTAAATAAGTGATGAGGACTGTTGTGCACTCCCAAGGCCCTGAAGTTTTCTCTGATAGTTCTAAAGAAAGTGTTTAAAGCACTGAAGTACTGTTTTCTTATGAAAAGATTTTCTTATGGAAAAACTTAGATTTTCTGCTGATATAAAAACTTCCTTGGAGGTCTTCTTAGACCTTCTGTCTTGTAATATCAGAAATCTTGGCTTCCTGAATGATGAGGGAAGAAAAGACTGAACTGCAGCAGTATTTCAAAAACTGCAATACACAGGTCAGCCTCGAGTCATGGTCTTCAACAACAGAGAAAACTGAGGTGCAGAGCAATGAGGTGGTCACCCAAGGGCAGACCCTTGTCCTTTCCAAATCAACCACTCACTTCTCCTCTCTCCTCTTAGCAATATCATGTGAATTTTGGATATCATCAGCTGCTCTGTTAAACACAATTAGCTTTGGACAAAGCCAAAAAAAAAACGTGTCAAGGGGATTTATTTTCTTTTTTTTTTCTTTAATAATTTCTGAATTAAAAAAAAGAAAATTAATTGAGAAGCTCCATCATTTGTCATTAAATGTGTGCTCAGCCCAGGCTACAGGTGTGAGGTTTCCCAGACACACTTGAATTAAGCCACCCGTGAGTTCTGGTGAATAGAGCTCTACATTGGTTCTAGTGGATGATGTTTGATGCCTCCTCTTCCATTTTTTTGCTGCACACAATTAATGGAGCACTTGGAAAATGAGAATAGCTAGCATTCACCACTCGTTTTTCATGGAGAAAATCAGCTAATGACAATAAAAATCTGGTTTCCAGGCACTGAACACGCACTCTGCAATCTTAAATACTCAGGACTGGAAATAAAACGTGACCAACTTCATGCACATGCAACTGTGTTCAAGGTACACTCAGTAAGAGACCAAGACTTCAAAAATGTCAAAGTTAAGATTTTAAATGACAGTTTAATTTGCCTCTTTTGTGTAGAAATGGGCATATTTTATTTGGTTACATGGGGACTTGATTTGCTTGGTTTACAGCCTGAGTATTCCTTTCTAGGGATTTGGACTGTGGGTGTACGTTGATAAAATCCTTTCCTTATTTATTACAGAAGTTGAAAAATAAGTAGTAATGGAGACAGGTCAACATTCTGCTTCATCATTTAAATGCAAGTCAGCATAATTCCTTTGAGCAGGTTCCATCCTAGTCCCCCAACCAAGAAGTTAATGGTCAGAAGGTTTGAAGAGCTCAGAGCAAACTCGATGCTGCTCAAGCTGACCATGCTCTGTGCAAGTGAACTGGACCCATAATTGATGTGCTGGACTCTTGTGAACCTTTGTAAAGAATTCACAATGAAAAGGCTTTGAAATTTTAAACATTTAGTAAAAAAGTGGATGCTTTTCAAAGAAATAGTAAAAAATGCATACCTGATACACAGTAGATTTTCCTGTCAAAGCTGAAGGATGAATGAACTTTCTCAATGAAAATTGGTAAGATGTAGACTGTTGTATACACTCACATATATTTATATTTTTTATTTGCAAAAATAGAACAGCAAACTGATGCCCCTCATCCCTCTGCCTTCCCTTTTTCACTCTGGGGGAAAAAAAACCCACAAATTTTTTTTTTTCCTGAGACTTTTCATCAAAAATCTTCTTTAAATTATAAAAAATATTCTTCCATTATGGACATTGATTCCTTCTTCTTCCCCATGGAGGTTGAAAGGAATACTAAAAATTATTAAGTTTTCAGCACAGGTTTTCTCAGAAGCATGATTTTCATTCAGAGCAGGAGTGTCTGAGGGCTGAATGACCAGAGATCAATGTTTAATTTTACACTCTGGATTGGTTTTACTATAGACCATATCAAATATACATGACAATGAATTAAAATAGTTTCTATTCTCTCTCCACACCCACATGTGCCTGAACAAAGGGCTTCTTGTTGCCTCTTTTTTTTAAATTGTGAACCCAGTTTGATGTAGACTCTCTGAATTTGTACATATGATATCTTTCCACTGTATCCCATTCACAATTTTATAAAAATCTAAGGGACTAAATTATGAATTGTTCTCATGCTCACAGTATTAATTTCTTTATTAAAAAAACCTCAAACATGCATCAGAAGAAATGTCAGGGCATACTAGGAAACAAAAAACATCTCAAAAACTTTCCTTATTAAAAAATGAATTATTCAAGAGCAATTTTCTTGGGTTCAGGGTGTACTAGGCTGTGTTCTCTCAGTTCAGATTAGAAACCTCTGAGTTGCAATGCAGTGATGTGAGTCAGGACCTCATCCCCTGTGCAAAACCTGCATTTGCTCTCCTGATGTGACTGATGGGGAGCTTTTGGAGAGCTAATATTGACATTCAGAGAGGAGCATGGGAGCAAGTAACACAAAAGAGTAAAGAATAGATTTTTCCTAATTTCCTAAAAATAAATGCTGAAGTTAGGGGCATTCCAGAGGGGCATGAAGATGTTACAGTCATATAAGACTTTTTCTATCTCAAAATACTTTCTCTATGTCTCAGATCTTCAAAGTGAGAATTGCTGTGTCTGTCTCCATTGATGATGGAGGGATTTCAAAGAGAGATTTCTCCAAGAGGGTGGAGAAACACTAGGACAGCTCACTCACAGAACCTTGACATCCCCACCCTGCACAGCTGCTTCTGGTAACCACTGAGATTAACAGAGGCAGGACTGTGCAAAATCTCTTCTGGGCCATTTATGCCAGGGATGTTTAGGGGCAGTGCAGTTTTGCACCCTTGCTCTCTTTTCCCCACATCATCCTTGGTTACAGCCCTATAAATATAGGCTGAGGGCTTTAATTCTTATGAATCTCAATGAGTGAAGAAATAATAGTCTTATGTAATTAATCAAGCAGCATATTAAGTATCATAATCAACACTGTCCCTAAGATATCAAGCAATGAAAACTCTTGATAGTAGTTCTTCAGTTCTCTTATTAGCAATGGTCATAATGGCTCAGGTGTTTTCCTGGGAGACTGCAGAAGCACCTTTTCTGTACAGCTCTAGTTACTTAAATTCTACCCAAAGCACCAAGTGTGGGTGGCTGGTGGGTCTGGGTTTGCAGAAGAGCTGATGAGTTCTCCTGCATAACTACAGCTTGTGTGAATTTTTATTTTTTCCTTTTCTAAACCAGAGCTCTAAACTCTTTGTCAAACAACTCCCTCACCTCCAAAAGCACTGTTGCTCCTAACAGTCAGGAGAGATTACACCCTGAGGCTGTAGAACCTTGTTAGTTTTGGCTCTCAAATAAATGCTACAGGGAAATATTGATTAGTGAGTGTAATTCTTCCTTAAGAAAGTTGGTACATAAAGATATCAGACTCTAAACCTCCCGTGACTTTCTTTAGAAACCAAGGTTTTACATGTGTTCACATAACAGAGCAACTACTCCATGGCAGAAGGAGAGAAAACTGAGAATAGCAGAGTGAAATCAGTAGAAGCCTCAGTGGCAGGGAGAGACCTGTGCTGGCTGGAAAGAGCAAACAGGTGACTGTCAGTACCATGAACACCACATATATTTGAAATAAAAGGATTTGAGAACAAAAGCAGGCACGGAGATGAGGCTTACCTGCACAGATGACAGCCTTGCAAGGGTGAACCTGTGCCTGTGGCTTTTGGAACACCATTTATCCTGAGGGACAGTTGTGGCTGCCCTTCACAGACACCCCAGGTCGGCCACTGCAAACCAAGAACAAGACCACCATCGTATCTTTGCCTCCTGCATGAAGGGCTCCTGGACCACTCTTTTTTATGCTAGAAGCCTAAGCAAGTGCACAAATCTCTCTCTTTCAGCCCCTGCATGCTTTGCAGCCCCCAGGCAAACACAGAGGGGGCGTTCCTGCAAGGTGCTGGGAGACTCAACTGTCCTTGAAGTTGGAGCTTTATGACTGAACTGTGTGATGCTTCCAGCCTCAGCTCTTTCTTGATGTTTTTGCCCTCATCAATTCCTGCTTCCAGGAGGAAATCCTCCATTTAATGTAGAGGGATGCCTCTGGCTTTCCCTGCTGCCAGCATCTTCAAAAGCACCAGCATTTTTTCATTCTAATTAAAAATGAAAATTCATCAATTATCAATCATTCTTGTGCACAGATCTGAGCTGTGCTTGAAATACCCTATTTCCTGTGTGCATGTTTGCCTCAGTGGAGCCATGCTACCTCATGGTCAGAAAAGAGGGTGATTCTAGTAAGATAAAAAAAGCACCATTCACAATTATTCAATCCAGGCTCATTCATACTTTATAACTTGCAATTGCAGGAGATAATTCCTTTTCATTATTATTTTACTCATGTGTCCGCAACCCATACTTAATCTCAGGTTCCCAAGTTCCCTGGAGGATCCCATTTGGACACTTTTTGCTGTTTTACTAATCCACCAATAACAGTGTAGTATGGACTAAATGACCCATACACATGGAAAAACCCAACCATGTGCCCAGTTCCACCGTGATATTTTTCATATATTTGTTCTGGTTTTTGAAAACACCCACCAAACTGAAATAATAATAATTTCCTCTTTCTGCAGGGTTTTGTTGCTTCGCAATCCTTGCTTTATTTTGGAGAAAAATATGTTTTGCTGATTACAGAGGGATTAATTATATGCTAATGCTTTGCAAATGTCTGTGTTTAGCCAAAAATCCTTTGAAAAATATTAGGTGTAAATAAATGTAGAATATTGCCCATTATGCCTCACTGCTCCTACTGCTTCAGCAGCTCACTGCTGCAAGAGCACATTTATCAAAATTGCACCTGAGCAATGTATGAAGCCCATTTCTGACTAACAGAACTGTGAAGGAAAAAATGCTTATTTTTTGGAAAGTGCCTATGTACTGTTCACATTGTGAAAATGACTGGCAGTTTCCAAAGAGAATCTGCAGCTTTGTAATTAATTTCAATTTGGTAGAAACATATTTTTACTTGACAGTTTTGTTACACTCAATTTTTTAACAGTTCAGCCTTTTCTGGCTTTGAATATTTCTGATCAATATGATCTTGTTATTTTATCTTAAAGAGTCCTCAGTTTTGATGGTTTTCAATGTCTGACTTGGTAAATCAATCAGAACTACACACCGATAAGAAAGGAAATCCATCAGAAATGAGATTAAATCCTTGAAATATAATAGAAAATAGAAAACTTACCACGTAAATAAAATTTCAAAAGATACAATAACAGCAGCTGAGTTCTAATAAGAAGCAAGTCACAAATATTTCAGAATATTTGGAATGAAATCTGAGCCAAAATCAGTAATGGCTATTGCTGATGTGGGAGAAAAGATGTGCTGGACCAACAGCAACAACTGACTCGTGAATTATTATGCCTGGTTTAACACACAGAAGCTTCTGGCCAGGGTGGTAGCCAGCATTATTTGCCTTTAATAGCAGTAATAGGTGTATCCAGGGGATGGGGGCTCTGGCAACCACCAAAGTGCACTTGACAGCCGTGTCTGCGAGCCAGCAAGGGCAGTGAGAGCAGGCTGGCTGTGCCAGGTGGTGGTCCTGAGCTGGGATTGGCATCCACAGGACTGACTGTCAGACAAATATGTTGGCAGAGCAGAGAGAGGCAGAGATCACAGAATCACAGAATCTTTTAGCTTGGAAAAGACCTCTGAGATCTCTGAGTCCAACAGTTAACCCAGCACCGTGTTCACCACTAAACCACGTCCTCAATGCCACATTCATCTTTTTTGGGGACATTTCCAGAGATGGTGATTCCACCACTTCCCTGGGCAGCTTGTTCCATTGTTTGACAACTCTTTCAGTGAAGAAATTTTTCCCTGTTACCTGCTCTAAACCTCCTCGGGCACAGCTTGAGTCCATTTCCTCTTGTCACTTGTTACCTGGGAAAACAGACCGACCTACCTGGCTGCCCCCTCCTGTCTTGTGCAAGGGACTTGTGCAGAGCCAGAAGGTCCCCCCTGAGCCTCCTTTTCTCCAGGCTGGGCCCCCCCAGCTCCCTCAGCTGCTCCTCACCAGACTTGTGCTCCAGCCCCTTCCCCAGCTCCGTTCCCTTCTCTGGACTCTCTCCTGCCCCTCAATGTCCTTCCTGGATTGATGGGCCCAGAACTGCACACAGGATTTGAGATGTAGCAGATGCTGGCAGTAGTTGCATAAACTCATGGAGGTAATGGTGAAACTGGAAGTGAGGTGTTTGAGGAGTGAGATAGTGCAAAATACATTTTAGGACAATCACTTCGTCGTGTTTCAAGTAAGGACCCATATATGGACCTCCAGGGAAGAGCTCCTGGCTGGTACCCTGAGAGGAGCAAGAGGATGTCCTGCATTATCAAACACAGGGCTGAGAGAAAGAATAGTTTAAAAATGCTTTTTGCCATCAGTAGCATCCCACTTACTGCCTGGATGCCTCCCAGAGTCAGATTTTCTGAGGCACTCACCTTTCAAGGAATGACATTAATTACAGAATTATATTAACCACCATTCTTCCGCTTGGGGCTTCCCCCTCAACCCTCCAACGTGCTGCAGAAGTGGTGCATATGCACAGCTCAGGGCCTCATGGGAGCTATGTGCCTTCTTTGTCCCTTCAAACTGATCTGAAAACCTGAGCTGGGAATAAAAAAAGGATAGTAATTAAAAATAATAATAGAAAAATCAGCAGAAAGTAGCAGACAATAAGGGCTGGGATTAAAAATTAGTCAATGCTATTTGTTCTGTGGCTTCCAAATCTACTTTTTTTTCTGGGTTGTGTTCAAGATTTTCAGCCTGTGTTATGAAACCTTCTGTGCAGTCATGTGGACCAAGACAAGCTGAGCACTCCTCCTGCCTGGGGTTTTTGGACCACCCTGACATTTTTCAGACAGACACAGCTGTGCCAGAGGGGTTAGAAAACTGGAGCAGTTCTATTACAGTGTTAATTTCCATGGGTTGTATCTCACTTTCTTCTGGGTGAAATGAAATTAATTGGCTTTTTTCTTTTTTTTTTTTTTAAACTGAACTTTAAAAAATTGTGTGAGTTGATAAAAAGTCTAAGTGCTTTTAAGTATTGATGGAGCTGTTGTGTTTGCTGTGGATAGGAATTCTTTCTCTGCAGATTCTTTCTCAAAAAAAAAATCAAGACCTATTTCTGTGATGTGTTGTGTTATTCTATGTTTTATTTATTTGGATCTCTCACTGGATGATTTAACACAAGATGCTGTAGGTAGTAAAAAGTCCATTAGTTAAAAAAAAAATGTCCAGACAGCTAATCAAAAATTATTCTATTGAAAAAATGAAATAAAATTTTTTTGGCTTAGGAATTAGCCTCAGTTGAAAATGGCTAAGTTCTGGGAAGGTGTACCAATGGAATATTAAAATATATTAAAATATGTTACGCTTTCCTTGGACAGCCTCATCTGTACGGATTGCAGTGTTGGTGTAAGTTGAGTAATATGCTTATATTTCATCTCCTTAAAAAATTCCCTCAGGAGGGTGGAAATTGTATCTGGATCTTGCTGTTATGGCCTCTTCTGTCCTTCATGGAGAAGAGGTGATAGGATGTGGGCTAAGTGAGCATAAAGATCTTCTCTGCTTGAAGCTGCAGGATGCAAGCAGCATCCTATGAGTGTTTACTTCTTTATGACCTTGGCTGAAAGCTAAATGCACTTGTCCCTGATCAGGGCAACTATTCAGGGTTGTCATTCAGTTCTGGGAAACAGAAGAAAATAAGGAATAGATTCACAAGGTATCTTGCTCTGGAAGGCAGCTTTGCAGGTCTCCAGTTCAACCCTCTGCTCAGAGCTGGTTTAACTTTGAATTTAGCTTGCTCAAGGATTTACTTGCTTTCAAGTTTTGAATGTCTCCAAAGGCCAACTTTTCACAATCTCTCTGCGAACTTGTCCTAGTGTTTAATCACTTAGAAGTTATTTTCCTTCTTTAAAGCCAGAAATTCCCCTGCTGCAATTTATGTCTGCTGCATTTTTCCCTAGAACTGTTCGGTTATGATAAGAGCTGGGCACCCTTTCTGTGGTGGAAGAAAGCACCTAGAGCCCTTTTACATAGAACCATAGAGTGGTTTGTGTTAGAAGGGACCTTAGAGATCATCTACTTCCAGCCCCATGCCATGGACAGGCATGCCACACACCAGATCAGGTCATCCTCTTTAGACTAAAAACCCCAACCAGTTCTCTCCAGCCTCTTCCAGCAGTGGTTTTGGAAGGGATCTCATTAAAAGACAAACTTACCCCACCCAGGGTGAACCAGCCCAATCCTGCTCACAGGCAGCACTGAACAGGATCACAGAGCCTGAGAGGTAAGAAACAGCACAGGACAAACCTGCTGAGCTGTCAGCTGCAGAGGCAAATGGGGATGCCCTGATTCACATGCCTGTGTCTGGATCTGTGAAACAATTCAGCTGTGAAAACTGCGAGGGGTGGAGGTAAATGAGCAGTGAAGGCTGCTCTGGCTGGTTTTTACAATTGGGTGAGGGGGACAGCACCCTCTCGGCACTGAGGTGAATTTTGAGTCTGTCTCAGTACTGCTAAGCACTGTGGAGATGGAAACACCACTGCATAGCAATCCTCTGGGAATTAAACTGTTGATTACAGCTTACAGAGCTGGATAGGATTGATTGATTGATTGATTGATTGATTGATTATCAAAAGTTTTGTTATTGAAATTGCTATCGATATTTAGTAAGCATGTGCAGAAATGTTCTCAGCTTGGCAAAAAGTTCACTTGGAAAGGTTTCTCTCAAGTGAGATGTAACTTTAGAAAAGAATTAAGAAAACAAAATTCCTTTCAATGTCAAGGGAAAACTCACCTGAAGTCCCCACTTGTGACCAGGTAGTGCGGCAAGCAGTGTTAGTCTGTGAATATACCATGTCAGGATCGTTGAACTGGTTTTTCTGCAAGTGCAAATCTCTCCTTTTCTTCATGAAACCCTGCAAAAAGCCTCTCTTTTGTCTGCTGCAAAATTAATCCAAATAGTGAAGAATCAATAGTTTTTCTTCCCTGGCTGGCTCTAATATTATGCAGTCCTAGACTTCCAGCCTGTGTCCACAGGATACAAGAAAAAACTTTCCAGCAACAAATAAACAACATCCTCTTGTTATTTGCCGTTTTATTTCAGTTGTTTTGTACATTTATTTTACAAAGCTTTTTTTTTTTAATAAGAGTTTTATTGCCTTAAAATTGGATAAAGCTGTTCATGTAAGAATGATAAAACTGCTAAAGGTCTTTTAGCAAATAAATAAGAGCTTAGAAAATTATTCTTCTGTTATGGAAACTGCAGCAAATAAAGGCTTCATAAGCCATAAAGGAAACTTTCGCAATCACATTTATTTTCTCCAGGTTTGCTTCACCTCTAGATCTGTAGAATATTTCAGCTTCTGGAGCTAAAGGTCTGGAATCTTTCCTTATCACTGAGATTCACTTGTTCATGCAAAGAAATGGCAGACAGGCAAGACATGCTGCTATATTTTAGGTTTAGTTGTGGCATTCAACAAATTTCCAGTTCCAAGAACGGCACAAAGAACTCAGTTATACTGGGCTTATGTTTCTTGACAACTCCTATTGCTCCTTGGGTTTTCTGATTTCTCTTTGATAAAAAATGTAAGATTTGATCTTTGGCCATAATTAAATCTGAACTGTGTAAAGAACTGGGTTTCATTTATAGGTCTTGCACTCCTGAAATCTGTTTTTCTTTTTAATGTGAAACTATTAATGAGTTTTAAAAGTTCTTAGGTGAGCCATGTCTGATATTTACTCATCTTGATTTGATGATCTCAGGTGCCCTTTGGTGGGCTGGGCTGTCCAGTGAAGCAGGAGACCCCTGATAAATGAAGCCTTGCACTATGGAAGCCCTCTGCGGATAATTTTCCAGCACAGCTCCCATTCATATTTATCACATTGCTATTAAAAATGACCTTTCCACCAGCAAATGCATATTTTCTAGTGCTTTTAAAATATGAGGCTTTAGGGTGTATCCTGCAGGGGTTTGAATCAAAACTGACAGAGAACTGGGGGCACGCTACCATCCCCTGGTGTCTCATTTTCCACAAAAGATCCCAAAGTGTCAAGGAAGCTGATGATGTTGAAAGCTGCTTAAGGAAAACACTCTTCTTCCTGAAACTGGGTCATATATAAGAGTTCAGCTGCTGCTAATTAATTTTTCTGTTAGTCTGCTGCCACATTTAGCTTATCATGCAATGGACCTTCACAGTCAGTGCTCTTTCACCCTCCGCTGTGCATCTCAGCCACTTTGTCCCAGGGTCAGACATCTTTATTAGCAGCTTTCCCTTACTGTAGGTACAGTGAGCTGGCTCATCTGCTCTGATGGTATCAGATAAAACCCAACAGCAATGCCTCCCTCAGAGGTGACCTGGAGAAAGGAGCAAGGCATCATTCAGCCATGAAAGTCATGGTTTTGTTAAAGTTGTTAAAATAAAAAAACAACACTCCCCACCCCATAAATAAAAAAACCCATCCAGTGGGCTTCAATGCAGCTCTTGTGCTGCCCTGGGGTACTTGCTGTAGAAACTGTGTGCTCTTCTCTGTCTGTCTAGAGCTGGAGGGATGTGTAGACCTGTGGCACAGACAAAACTTTACATTCTCATTTTCGTATAGAACATTCTGAGTTGGAAGGGACTCACAAGGATCATCAAGTCCAGATCTTAAGTGAGTGGCCCATACAGAGATAAACCCTATAACCTTGGTGTTATCAGTGCCATGCTCTGACCAGCCGAGACAATCTCAGTGGCTGCTGTCTGCCCCACTAGAAGTCAAATCTGGCAGCATGATGAGGGACCCAGCATGAAGAAGAATATTTCTGATGGATTTTGGCTTTCATGTAAGAGCTAATGTGATCATACATACACTCCTTGCTGTGCTGCACCATCTCCTGCCCAGACTGAAAGTCTGGGCTATGATGGTTATGGCCTCAAGTTGTGCCAGGGGAGGTCTAGGTTGGATATTAGGAATTATTTCTTCACTGAAAGAGTGTTTAAGCATTGGAACAGCCTTTCTGGGGAAGGGGTGAAGTCACTGTCCCTGGAAGTAATAAAAAAATGAGTGAAAGTGTCACTCTGTGGTATGGTTTGGTGGCCACGGTGGTATTCGGTCAAAGGTGGACTGGATGATCTTGGAGACCTTTTCCAGTCTTTATGACTCTATGATTCTGTGACTTCATTCTATGATTCTGTGACTTCAATCTATTATTCTGCTTTTTTCAGAGTGTGAACAGTGCAGTGGTAGCACTCATTGATATTGTCTGCACTGGACCCCCACCAGCTCAACACCTAAACACAGCTCTGGTAGAGCAGGGAAAGTTCTCACCTGATCTGTGGAAAGACTCTCTCAGATTTACTGCAATGTGTTATAACAATTTCTCTGTGCTTCATGGTGCAAAGTGAAGATAGGGATGTATTTTGCTGTAAATCTTAGAGGAGCTCAGAGAATAGCACCTTTGATTTTTTACTTACTGCCATGCTGGTAAAGGGCTCATTTTTTTTTTTTTTAACTGTAATTGCAGTAGAGTGACTGTAGAGAAATTACTCTTTATTTGTTTCAATAACAGAGACTCTGGGTGAGGTATTAGATCACCTGTTGAGGTCTTTCCCAGCTTTTATTTCTAAGCTTCTGTGACTCTTTTGGGATGACAAAAGCTAAGGACAAAGATTTGTCTCCTAAGAGCTTGCAGTAATTGCAAAACAATTGCTGAATATGACCTTATAGATGAATTTTACAGCTTTGGGACAATGGGCTGCTCAATTCTACAACTTTTTTCTTTCCCTTGGTGCTGTTTTTCACTCTTGATGAAGTGCTCTCTTGGTGGAGCATACTATCATCTTTCATGAGCACCAATTGGGAGAGCATTAAGTACAAAACAGAAAAGGCCTGATCGTGTTCCCAGGGTGGTGTGGGTAAAGTTTATGGTTGACTTACGTTTGAGCAGAATTTGGCTCCAGGGACAAGCTGTCTCTTGCAGAGAGCAGCAAATGCTCGTTCCACTGCTCAGGCTTGCAGAGGCTGCACACAGGGCAGATGTGGGTGTGGGTCCCAGGGTGCTGAGCAGAGGGAACCCCAAATCACCAGAGTTGACTTGATAATATGGCAGTGTTTTTTTCTTGCCTGTCCATTTCTTTCTTTCTCCCTCAAACAGTGCACCACTTACAAGCAGTTTTGTGAGCTGCAGCCCCTCACTGCGGAATCAGGGCTCCAGCTCTCTCTGTAGACCAACTGCAGAAAGTGTCAAGGTGGTTCCTTTGGTTTATCAGTCCCATATCTGCTTCAATCAGGTTTAGGTTTCTCTGTGTTCCCACTCTAGATGTGAGACATTGTCAGAAACATTCCTGACCGGCTTCCTGTGATGTGCCCTGTCCTAGACTAAATACCTGGGAGGTACTGTCTTGTGTATGAGTCTCCAAAGATCAATTTCATTTCAAAACCACTTTGTCACAGATAATTTGTAGATGCTTTCACCTGTTTGGCATTCCCTCCTGTGTGTTGCTATGAAAAAGTCCTTCTCTTCCAACTACAAAAGGAACATAGGTCTTGTTAATTGTCTTGAGTTGGGTTCTTCGCTTGATTCCTGAAGAGCAGGACTGAAAATTGGCCAGAAATTCTCCAGGGAACTGAGGCTGTCAGGCTGAACCTAAATTTTAGTATAATGGTGAAAGAGTTCTGCTGGAAGTAAATATCTCAATTTATTGAGTCACCAGTGTCCTGCATGAGCTGCCTTTGAAGGCTTCTAGAGGGAAATCCTGTCTGACATCCCTTGGCACCAGCTGCTTAGGCAGGTGCAATACCTCACTGGAGATCCTGCAGAAAGATTGGCTTGCTGAGCATCAGAGAGCAATCAATCTTGTAAACATGTATTTCAGGGTAAGAGAAATTACCCTCTGCTCCTTTATTTTCATCAAGACCAGCAGGGTCTATATCCTCCATCTAGACAGCCAGACTTTTGGTACCCAAATGAGGTCAGAGGAATCCACATCTCCTAAACCTCAGGCTTATTTACCGAGGGAAACTCTAAGCAAGCTTTTACTCACAGGCAAGTTCAAAATCATTCTGCAGTAAGATCAGGTTTAATAATTTCCTTCTTTTTCTATCCAGGTTTTGTAAGGCTTATCCAAAGTGATAAAACATCTCTGCAGCCATCCCAACTGCTCCTGTGCAAGTGAGAACTACCTGAATTATTTGATAATGTTCCTTCCTGGTCTGAGATTTTGTATGAGATCCCTGATTCACTGCAGAGAGAGTGGCCAGTCATTGACCAGTTTGCTGAACTCCACTGGAATTGCAGAAATCTCCTGCAGGCATTTTTTTCCTGAACTGTTTCAACTTGTGTGAAAATAACTGTCAGTAAGTAAAACGCTGAATAACAGGGGGATGGCCATAGGTCATAGAACCCTTTGAGTGTGAGACACTTATAATTTCCTCTGTGCATGTTGATGTTTTCCCTTACTTTAGGGGTGCTCAGGCAAACTACTGACACTGGGAGAATCACATCTGTTCGCCTCTACTCAGTAAAGTTTAGGAAAGTAAAGTACCATCAGTCATGAGGCCATGGGCTAATAAAATAATTTACTGTGAGATGCTGTTAAGGAAAAACACAAATTAAACGAATTTTTCTCTCCCTGTTCTCTCTCTCTTTCTCTCAGACACACAAAAATTCATTTGCCTACTGCCTGTAAGGAGTATATATTGTGAATCCTCTTGCAGTGTAATTTGGGAGCTATGCCTTTCCTCTTTATGTTAAATGACAAACTCAGTAACTTATGACATAGATTTGTTATGCTTTTGTTTTCTTTTCCAGCCGAAATTGAGTGCTTGTTTAATGCTGAAAAAATCTTGGAGTTCCTTAACTATCAGTAAAATTCGTACCGTACAAAGATATTTTGGAACAGTCTGTAACGTAGTGGGCAATGTGATGTGAAAATGAAAGAACTGATCCAATTTTTTTGCAGGCTGTGATACTTCAGACAAATCGAACAAGAGATTTGTTTCCCTATATCTTGCTTTTGACTTTCATTCCCTGCAAATCTTCAGGGGACCATAACTACTGAAATAAAAAGTGAGTTGGAACTTCATTGACGTTTACCTTTAAAAATAGCATGTGTGATGGAAGAACAGGACTGCATTGTTTTTCAGTCTAAATTTTTATTTGTCATAGTCATCAGCTTCTGTACCTGGAGGAAGGGAAGGCAGGTGTGTTAACCAGATGGACAGATGGAACAAAATGTCACTGAACTGTGCAGCCGTGGAAATAGAAAGACCTAGGACAAATGACATTTTGGATGGAAGGTGACCCAGCCAGTCAATTGTAGGAAAATTATTATAAAAATTGAAAAACATCTAAAAGAAAAGTTTCAGTATGCAGAGAATGCTTCTGAATGCTTGTAACTGTTGTGTTGGAAAAAGGGGGAACACAGGCAGATCTTAAACTGGAAGCTTAATACACAAGAAACGTATTGGAGGGTTTCCTCAGAGGAGTAAGATACAACTTATTTATTCCCTTCAGCCACCCTGGCTTAACTAAGACATCACCTGTAGTAACTTCAGGTCTTTGGGGAATACCCCTCATTTCAGAAAAGCTCTGTCTGGAACTATCAGGGATGTAGAGTCATGGAATCACAGAGTGGTTTGGGTTGGAAGGGACCTCCAAGGTCATCTAGTTCCACCCTCACTGCCATGGACTGGATCGTGTTGTTCATATCCCCATTCTCCTTTCAACTCCAACCTCTTTGGAGCCAGTTCTTCCCCTTTTCCATCCTCGACTACAACAGCCCATATCTGAATGTTGTTTCCTGGTTTCTTATTCTAACATTTGATCTGTTTTTTTTTTTCAGTTTATATATTTGTTTACTTTTTTTGTTTGTTTGGTTTTGTTTTTTTTTTTTCCAGTAAAAACTAAACTGCCTAACTCATGTAATGCACAAAAGAATTATAGTAAGGAAATTTCTATTATTACTCCTGTGTGCAAGGTTTTATAGTTAAGGGCCTTTTCTGTTACTACTGCTGTATAATGATTACAGAGAGAGCCTGAAAATGACAGCTGCAGTGAGATTTCCATCTTGGCTGAACAGCAGCATGGAACATGGCATTCTGGTGCTCAAACTGTTGTTTCTGAGAGGCCACAGAGACCCTATGGTTGGTTGTTTTTCACTAGAATTCTAAAATCTATTTTTTAATAGACACGATCCTTGAAAAAAAAAATCACATAAACCATAAAATTAACCTAAAGTCCTTCAATGCCAAACACAGAAATTTGATTCCCCCTCCCCCATAATTAAAATGAAAAAAATACATAAATATCCAAGACTTGGTATTGGCCCAAAGAAGAATAAAAGAAAATGTGTTGGTTTTGGTCTTTTTGCAAAGTGATCAGCTGCCCAGTCTGCTGCAATTAAACAGATACACAAAACAAGCATGCTAAATATTCTCAATTTACTGTTCAGACACGTGATGGAAGCAGTGGCTGAGGAAGGGCAGAAGACACCCATATAACCCCGCTGTGACTGGACTGCAATGAACTATGAATATAAAGGAAGCTCTGCTAAAACTTGAAATTCAGACCAAAGGCAACAGAAAATACAAACCGGTGGCTCAGCACATATATGCGGATTTCAACTTCATTCATTCTGATTCATCTGCATTTAAAAAGCAATTTATATTCATACAACTGGTTGGGGGGGGTTGAGTGGTTTTATTTTAGTAGCTGCGGTTCTGGATGCAAATTTATCAGCCAAAGGAAAGGCTTCCTTTCTATATCTGTACAGAACATTTTCAACAAGAACTTTTATAACTTAGTAGGGTAAAACTTTGATGTATATGTCATTTGTGTGTAACATCAAACAAACCCCAATTTTTCTTCCTCTTAAGGAAAGTGCAGCAAATGATCTTCTGCAGTAACAACTATTGATATTTTCACTTACTTCTTTCCATTTAATAACTCTCAATTTTTTCAATATAGCTGTCATGTTCAAAGATATTAGTGAAAGAGGACCATCTATTTATCTTGTAGTCATTTGCCTGTAAAACAAGTGATCTGTGTTTCTGTGCAGTTTTAGGAGGCTGCAACAGAATGTGTTGTAAAACTCCAAGCCACCCATTCATACTTGTTCTTTTTCCCAGAGGTTTCCCTCCCCTCAGCAGTGCTCAGTGTCAATATCAGACTTTATGGGTGTCTGATCTAATTATGGCAGATAGGAGGCAGAAAGGCAGGAGCAGCTTTGGTGACAGGGAGAAAGTGGTAATTGCTTTTTCACTTAGAAAGAAACTCAAGTCAATTGCACTTCTAGGGCAAGATTAAAAATCCTATTTTTCCAGTCCTGACCCAGTCTTCCTGTAGGTCTGCAAGATGGTACTGCTGACTGTCATGACTGTTCACATTCATGTTATAGGCTTCAAATCAGAACTTTTTAGATAATATCAAGAAAAATCACTTATATGTATTTTAGTGATATGCACACATCTACACTGTAGAGCTTTCCAGCCAGGCATTTCCTGACACAGCCTGTTCCTCAGCTGGTTCACTTGAGCTTAGCACTGAGATGTAGTCTGGTCTTCCTCTTTCCCCTGTGACAGGGAGTCAGTGATTAGGCAGAAGCTGAGATCAAAATTTACTTTATCTTTGGTTAAAATCACCTTCTACAACCCAAAACTCTCCTTCAGTCAGTTCCACTGCCTATAAAATGGCAGGGACCTGGTTTTTGAAACAGTCAAAGTCAGTGGTGCTATAGTTATTAACAGGGACCACCCTCTGTGGGCTGAAATAGCTGAGCTCCTCTGGGACAAATAAGTCTCTGAATGTAGAAAATACTTTCATGCTTTATTTTATGCTAGTCCAGGTAAAGAGTCCATTTGGGATCATTGTCTGTTTGAACAAGGATTTCCAGCATAATTAACATTATAACAAAAAAAAATTAGTTTAAGTAGAGCCACCTGGAGTGAAGAAATGAAAACAGTGTAGGGGTCCAGCAAACTTCTTAGGTGCCTTGCAATGTGCAAGTATCTTTTCAAAATTCTACTGCTCTTGAAGCACTGATATAACAGACTCCAATATATTAATTAATGCAGATATGGATTAATTATCCATCATGCCCCTCCAAGAGTATCCTAGCAGGACTGGAGAGTAGAAAACAGGAAGAAGAGACTGAAGGACATCTCCAGGTTGAGAGGAAATGGCCTCAGGATGCACCAGAGGAAGTTTAGATTGGATATCAGGAACAATTACTTCACCGTGGTCAAGCACTGGGACAGGTTGCCCAGGGAAGTGGTGGGGTCACCATCCCTGGGGATATTTAGAAGATGTGTAGATGTGGCTCTGAAGGACATTGTTTAATGGTGGACTTGGCCGTGCTGGGTTAACAGTTGGACACGATGATCTTAAAGGTCTTTTTCAACCCAAATAATTCTATGGTTCTATGACACAGAGAACAACAGAGAAGCTTTGGGGGGGATCCTGTGATGCCTGTGGTTCCCTGAACAAGGGCTGCCCAGCTCCCAGTGAGGAAGGCAGTGGAAAGGGCAGGGGGTGTTGGTACAAAGCAGAGAGAGCAAGAAAGAAATCTACCTTGGCCCTGCAGGTCCTGGAGGTGTCTGTAAGTTTTGCAAATGCTTTGGTTTAGGAATCCAGAGAGCTCTGACATTGCATTAATCATGCCGAAGAGAGATATTATCCCTAAGAGAAACCAGGAGAAGGCAAGCTGTCAGAACCTGGCTGGAATGTCCCTGTGGGAAAGGGAGAAGGTGACCTGCTTTAGCCTGCCAAGTGTCACAGCAATAGGATTTCCCTGCCCCAGGGTGAGAAAATACAGCAAAACTAATCACCTTAAGAGGGTTCAGAGGGACTTAAAAAGAGATCTGTGCATATTAATATCTAGGGAAATGTCCTGTTTTCATAAGTTCATTAGTAAGTGGTTACCTCTCTCTTCATTCCTCATACAGTTTTCTGCTCCAAATAAATCCTCCCACCTCTCTTCAATCTTGCATCCTTATCAGTAGGGAGGGGGGAGATGGTTCCTGGTCTGCAGGTTGTTAGATTTATGTTCTTGTCTTTGATCCTCTGAGCCTGTCACTCCCTGTCAGACAGTGCTATTAGTACTGAATTCCTTCAAAGGCAGCAGCAGCCTCTGTCTGACACAGAGAGGAAACATTAAGGTCAAGCACTGAGAAACCCAGATGCTGGGGATAGTATGCCAACTTCTCAAAGGCAGTGGAGGAATCCTATACTTCCTTGCAGAGGGAAGAGGGAAGACATTTGAGTTACAATATGGGAGAAATGCTGCATTTGCTTCTGAATTGGTTGGAAAACATTTACACTTTCACTACTACCAGCAAACCATCCAGTGCTGGGAGTTGTTCTGGAACCTTGGGGCCAGCTGGCACAGCCGGGCTGTGCCACGCTATTCCCTTCCCTCCAGAGCTTCACGGGAAAGGTCCCTGGTCTGAACTGATTCCCAAACCATGCTGGGGAACCAACCATTTGGGAAGCCACTGGCTGGTCTGGGCCAAAACCAGAGAAAGGCTTTTTTATCTTTTTACATCATGGATGCTGAATTCCTGCACCTGTGCCCCAGTGTTGTCAATTTACTAGTACATACAAGGGCAAATGAAAAAGAAGTTTACGTTTCACAGGGGATCTAATTTCAGAACATTGCAGGGGTGCAGGACCAGATATATCTTTGCTTTCTCTCAGGTTAGAGAGAGCCAGTATTTAATACTCAGGGCTCAGCATCCCAATGAAGATATCTTCATTTAGCAGTGGTACTGAAAAAAAAAAAGCAAACCTCACAAACCCTCCATGGTTCACTGAACTAACTAAGCCCTTCAGTCCAAGTTCCTGATTTTTTTTGGGCCACCTGTCCATCATCTCAAGCTGGAAACACAGGATTTGAAGTACTAGAAAATCATGCTGGTAATAGTGTCCCTTTCAGCTCTAAGGCAGAGACTAAAAGTCTCTTCTAACCACGGTTGTATACACCTGATACATTTAGTGTTGTCAACAGGCAGGAGAAAATGCTGCTTGTGCTTTCATTGACAAATCAATATTTTTTTATGATTGATGTCAAGGGGATATCACCTATTCAGGTGCTTAGATTTCCATAATATCTATTCCCACTGTTTTCTCTCCAAAAAATAAAATCCAACAAACCAAAACATTTGAAATGGAACATACTGCATAATAACAGATTACCTTCTGTGATGAGCAGAAAAGGGAAGAGCATGGATGTTGTTTACCTTCAATTTAGCAAGGCCTTCAGCATAATCTCCATGGTAAACTTATGGTCAAATGGAGAAGAAAAAGAGTGCAGAAGTGGATTACAAATTGTGAAAAATTTTCTGGAGCAGTGGGCTTGGAGAGTGATGTTCAGTGGTACAAATGGCAGCTGTTTTTAGTGGCAACCCTGAAGGTAAATTGCTGGGGTAAAAAGTGATTAATGTCCTTATTAATAACCTGGATGATGGGGCAGTGCACTATCGGCAAGTTCATGGACAACATCACGTCTTATCAATCAGCTGGGGTTGATATATGGAGAGCACGTTGCTGTGTCAAGGGACATAGGCTGGGTAAAGGTGTTGACAGGAGGTTTCACAGAGAGACCTGAAGAGGAAATATCACCTTTGTAAATTGGCAACTGATGCCCTGAGACTAGTCCATGTCCCAGTAAATTGTGAAACCAAAGACCTATTAAAAATATCAGAGTTGGGGTTAAAATTATGACTATACACAGTAAGACGAGAGAGCAAATTTCAGGTTTCCCAGCATGGAAAAGGAATCTCTGGGGTTATAGGAGATCTGCTTTTTGTCTGTAGCACTACTGATTGGATCCAACACTCGCAGACATTGCATATTTTTAGCAATAGAGCCACTGTACTTGGAGGTTGACATTATTTTCATGAAGAAAAATGCCATGGTCAGTTTATTGTCCTTCACAGTTGCCTGATACCTCCTAAGAAAATAATCAGATATTTGTGGAGACATTGGTGATTACTGGAATAGCATTTTTCACGTGATCAGCACTAGGAAGTTTCTACCCTGATAATCATACTACGATATTCTACTTGGTCAAGAGGCAAAACCTATAAAATTAAATGGATTTTCTTCACTATCTTCATTAGGATTTAAACCAGGTCACTGTTTAAAACACTGAATGAGGGGATATAGATAACTGTGTGATCCTGTGCATACGAGGGTTAATTGAAACGGGTATTTTGCAAATCACATCATCTTTACTGGGATCTATTTGGTGGATATTTAAAATTCATAAGTATGTTAGATGAAAAGTCAGAGCTTCCTGTGAATGGCTCATTAATTGGAAAGGCGTCTAAAGTCAGCAATGATCACAGTTAGCCCAGCTGAATTGGGTCTTTCTTTGCATTTTAGCAATTTACTACTGCCACAGGCAGAATATTGAATTAACTGAGCACAGACTCATATTGATGAGATTCATCTCATCTTTTTCAGGAACGGGATTCCATCCTTCTGGTTTTGTATGCCGGCAGTGTGTATGTCTACATCTGAAAAAGTCGTCTTAGACGTTGTTTAGGCAAGATGGAAAGCAATGGGTAATTTTATCAATTTTAGCTGTCTTTGACAGAGTGAAACAAAAGGACTCAGGATGGTTACACTACCCATTGAGTCCAGAGGGAGCCTCCATTGAGTTTAGAACCTGGACAATTAGAACAAATACTGATATTTGCTTTGTAGATGACAACATATGGGAAAACATACTAACAAACCAGCTGTTAGTCCAGGTTCACTACGTGGTCAAAAGGAGCAGGCACAATCAGTAGGAGAGCCATTCAACACACTCAAGATGTGAGGATCTCATGCCCTCAGGAGTCTGCTGCTCTGAATTACTGGTGAAATTACCTTGTTCTTTCCATTGATGATAACAGAAAAAAGGCCTTAAGTCCTGGCATGTGAACACTCCATTTCCCCCTCCCTTCACTCATGGGATAGGCTAGCAGGCAGTCTGTCTCAGAGCTGAAGGATCTCAGCCTACTTATCACACACAAACCTAAAAACGCCCAGTCTTAGGCGGGTGACTTAGGATGCAAATTTTTGCTGTTCAGGCAGCTGCAGTCTCTTATTTCTTTGTGTCCTTGTGTAGTTAATGGTGTGTCTCCACTTGCCAAGAGAAGAAAGATGGTTGTGGCTTTTCTCTGTGTGGTGTATCTTTTCATGGCAGCTATTCCTTCCCTCACCTCCTGGCTCCACAGGGGCACACCTCTGCTATCCTCTGCTCTAGTGGAGGGAGGATGAATGATAACCATGTTTCTGTCAGGTGTCTTGGTGTCCTCATGGTGCTCTTGAATCTGCTTTGTTCCTGAGATGTCCTATTTTCTGTTGAACCAGTAACTGCTGATGCAACATCTGCTAAAACATGTGCTTGAGGGAAGGTGACTTTCACAGTTCTTTTCTTAAATTCAGGTGGCAAGTGTCCAAAAAGCTGTAGATGCACGTGAGTGACTGTAGTTATAGCTGGAGTAGGGACTGACCTCATCCTCGGGGCCTAAAACCCTTTGCTCTGTCACTCAAGGAAACAGACCAGTATGGGAGCACTGCAAAATTAAATCTTTGTTAAACACTGGATCCAGAGATACTTCAGACTTGAGCAGATACTTGCAAATATTTGGATTGGGCTGTATGCTAATTATCCCCTCTATGGCAAGTATCGTTGCTTGGTGGCATTTCAGTCTGAGGATACAGACTACCACACTATAACAACAAATATCCGAAAGCAGTTACATACTTCTAGGGGGAAAAAGTCCATAGACAACTACACAAAATAATTTGAAGTCTGGTTTAGGAAGACACTGACTGACAAAGCACTGAAAAAGGGTAAGTTTCCTTCACTTTCTGTATTTTAGATGAGGTAGAGCTTTTAGCAACACTGGCTGCTGCAAAAGACAACATGAAAAAGCATGAAAATCAATAACCAGAAAAGCATGTCCTGATTTTAAACTGTTCCTTTTACAGTATAGTTCAATTAAATAAATTATCAAAACACATGTAGGTCTTCCTAGATGAGTGATTAGATGGGAAGTCAGTCTCTAACCCGGTTGTCACCTGTTTCTGCTGTAAAGATTAAATGGTTTTCACCCTGTGTCTCATGTTCACATCCGTCAAGAGGATACAGCTTTTGAGCATCTCAGAAAGGAAACCCATTACCTAGAAATGAGCACAGTGAATGTTTGTGCTCAGCCTCCATCAGGGTGATATATACGTGTACCCCAAGGTTACTCATCAATTACCAGGCAAAAGAAACAAGGCTCAAGGGATTTGTTTTTTGCCATATCCATTTGCAAAATTGCTGGGCTTAAGGGGGATGAAGAGGAAGCTGGCAAGCTCCTGCTTGCAGTAGTTGGGTTGAGCACTGGATTTAATTTGATCCAAGACGTTACTGTTGAAGAGGAAGAAAGCATAATGGCTGCAATACAATGGCTTGCCCTATTAAGTCTGTGTTTTCTTCAGGTCCACCCGGTGGTTAACTGTAAATTGGTTTTGAGGCACTTTAGTAAATGGATAAATGAGCTACGAGTTTTAAACTGGAATTGTTGCAGTACAGTTTTGTTAGATCCCAAGGGGTAAGGATGATGCTATAACACTGCAGTGCTATTACACTGTATTTTATGTTCCCTGTGAGACCTAACAAATGATTAGTGGAGCTGAGGGTCTCAGTCACCATTAAATATGATGGCATGTTTTACTGGTGGAATGAAAAAGTAATGCTACTGTTTTTTGCAATGAGTCGATTCAGGTACTTTAAACCCAAATCATGTTCAAGGAAATATATTGATAATGACATGCCATTAACTGGTAATTGCTGAACAGTATATTTAGGTTCAATGTCATTTAATTCAATGGAGCAACCTCAGTAATACATTTGGGGTAACACCGGAGGTGTTATGTGGGTGCTCCAGATGTACCTGCTGGGCTGGAATGCCCTGTGAGGTCACACAGAGCACCGGGGGGGCTGTGGACACCACCCCTGACTGTCCCTTACTGGGCAGGTGCTGTGTCTCCATGGTCTTCGAGGGGAGGACACTTGTCCCAGCCTGGGCAGGGTGGTGATGACACTGGGCAACTTCTGGCAGTACCAACCCAGGTGCTGCTCTTTTCACTGCAAGGTGTCTCTTCCCCCATTACACATTTCCAGGCTTCTTTTACACCTTTATTCAAGCTGACCCTGGCTGTGTTGTCAATCTCTTTGCTCTTTTAGGTTCTATATGTGAAGATAAGAAACTGGGAAAAGAGCTACCTCTTGGAGACTGAAGGATCCCTTGTCCTGCACCAGGCACAGGAGTGGGCCCTTTCCTGGAGGGGTTTAAGTGGAGGGCATGACAATATGTGACAGGATTGAACGCTTCGTGGTGGCAGTCGCTGTGTGAGTTTTCCAGCTTTGCAGGGTGAGAGGAGGAGGAGGAATGCATACAGCACATCCATACATCAAGACCTGTTTTCCACTCCGGACGCTCTGTTTGCTTATTTATCTGAAAAAAACCAGAATAGTTCAGCATATCTGGAGACCTCTGGAGGCCTCCCAACAACTGCGTGCTATACAAATACTTCAAACTACGAAGTTCCTTGTTCTAAAATGACCTCCTTTTCCAAATGCAGCCTTTATCTTGCCTCACACAGCAGAAAAGGGCATCTGTGCCCAAATATCTCTTTCTCTGTCAGCCAAACTGCCACCTCTGCTGCAGTTGTGTGGAGGATATCACCAGTAGTGCTGGCATGGAAGCTAGAAATACTCCAGATTTATAACAAGTTATCAAAAATGTTTATAATAAATGGGGGTAATCACCTCCAAACAGAGCAATTCTTTCCTGTACTAACTCCACTGAATTACACCTGGGATAAATTTGAACTATTATTTATTGTGTAAGTGTTAGCAAGCCAGCACAGTAACTGAGATTGTGTCTGGGGATCCAGATGAGAAAGATCTATGTCTTTTTGTCCCCTGACTGTTTCTCATATTGTTCACAGATGGATGTCTCTGCTAGAAATTAACAGGGAAGCTGATGACTTTGTTTTTATTGAGCTGAACAAGTCAAACAACTTGTTTTCTCTTCTCAAAAGGTTTATTTTGGCCTGTCTTGAGACTGAGAATTAAACCTTACAGCTGTTCCTAGTATTGATAATCAAAATCACAAAAGAGACCATTTCAAAGTCATGAAACAGTATCACAAATTATGATTTTTTTACAGAAGAAAAGGTCTCCTGAGGATTTTTAAACTTTTCAATGTTTTTGGTCCAAGGAATACACAATATTTGTTTCTTATAAAATAGCTTCTGCCAGGCATGTGGGAAACACATGAAATACAGAGGTGGTTTGATATTTCCATGCTGTCACTGTTCTTGGAGATGGAGGTTTATAGTAAATGTCAAATACAGCAAGAGTTTTAAGACTGTCAGGGTAGGTAACACAGCTTGAATAGCAAGAGACTCAAAGGCAGCACTGCCACATTTTGTCTTAAAAATTCCAAACAATGTTCTGTAGGGAATGCTGTGCTTTCTGAAGTGAGTACTTCTCATTTTGTGAGGTTATAAGTAGCAGTTTCTTAGGCAATTGCATTCCCTGGTAATTGAGGTCAGAGAACCACAGAATGTTTTGGGTTGGAAGGGGCCTTTAAGACCATCTCATTCCAACCCTCTTGCCAGGGCCAGGGCCACCTTCCACTATCCCAGGGTGCTCCAAGCCTTATCCAGCCTGGCTTTGAACATTTCCAGGGATGGCACAGGGGTTGATCACTACTATCAACAAAACACACCCTGTTGTAAGCCCTCTTTGTGTCTTATTTCTTCTTTTCTCTTCATTCACCATTAAACAGCAGTCAGAGGTACTGTCTGCTCAGAGTTTTTCCCTTTCTGTTTGTTTTATTTTTTTGCTGTGGAAGAGTTGAGTCATATTTATCTTTCTTTTTACTCATAGGCTAATCACAGGGAAGAATAGTTTCATTTATCAAAGCCATCCACTTATTTCACTTCTCAGAAGAGCTACTGTGCTGTCATCTTTGAACTCGAGCTCAAAAAAAAAAAAAGAAAAAAACCCACCAAAAAACTAATCCAAGAAGGAGAGCTCAAAATAGTCCTGTGACAGCCTGAATGTACCACTCACCTCATTTTTAAGTGTCTTCCTTTCAGACAGGTTTTCAGTGGGGTTATTTAATTAGAGGCTTTTTTTTAAACTTTTGGGTTTCTGCTCTTATAACTAAGAATGCTTGGGAAAAAATGAGAGGAATGCTGGGAAAGGGTCTGTTTGTGTCTGTCTGTGTGGAGAGCAAAAGAAGACAAAGAGATGTGAAGCTTTTTGAAAAAAAAGAGGAGTAAAAGGAGGACATGCTCATTTGTATCTATCCAAACTTCTGAGGAGCCACGCATGACATCCCATCCACTGGAAAGCCAGCCACAGGATATTGAGAGCAGCACATGGCACTGAATGATAGAATTTCTTGTGATGGTTTTGGAGTCACACCCTGTCCTAACAGAGATGCTGAGAAGTAACAGATGACTTGCCAGGAGGAGGGGACATTTTAGGATACCAGGGAAGTGGTAAACACATAAATAACCTTTCCTACCTCTTCTGATGTGTCTGTGTGCCCTGCCTCAGGCAGAGAGAGGGAGGCAGAGAACAGTAAGTCATTCTGCCCTCGTTCCTCCCAGAGGGGAAGCACCTGAGTGTCTCTGGTGATGGGCTCGATGGGAACATTTCCTTCACTTCCACAGCATGAGTGATCCTGCCAGGAGTGTGGGAAATGGAAAATAATTTCTATACATTACTGAAATAATCCCCAACATTACTGAAATCCACCAGCATCACTTCTGAGTGCAGCCTGTCCCCTCACCTGATCTCAGGTGCCTCAGCACCATTGCACATCTATTTTAAAATGCTGCCACTGAGGCAGCACATCCCAGCCTTCCTTGCTCGGCCTGGCTTGTAACACAGCACAGAAGTCACTCCCTGTGGCAGAGGTGACAGTCCTGTGTCACAAGGGGTGTCACTGCTGACACTTCTGATGTGTGTAACCGAACTCTAAAACATGTGCTACTCATGCCTGCTGTGTGCTCTGATAGCTTACACCTATGAGCCAATGAGTGCCACCTCAACTGCAGAAATGATGGCTGAGAAACACTGCAGGGAGAAACTTCACTGGTCTGGCTAGATTAATATCAGCTCAGAATGCTTTGAGAAGGAGAAAAAAAATAATGGAAATAAAACCACTGTGGCATCAGGAGATTGCATGGAACTGCTGCTGAAGGTCAGTAACATCCAGGGACATGGTGAAATGACTATTTAGCAATAAAGGTATAGGAATACTTGGGGTCATTTTCATTGCTCCATATAAGTCAGTGCTGCATCTCAACCTTGAATCCTACTTTTTTATTCTGTATCATAAAAAAAGATATAATAGACAGAGAAATTGTTCAGGGAAAGGTGATCAAAAAGGGCTAAAGAAGGAGAAGGTTTTCTTTTGGGGTCAGGCCACTATGGTACCTTTAGTCTGGCCACAGAGAAAACACTAATTAAAAAAAAAAAATTATGTACAGAGAGCAACTGGATTGAATGATCTTACTAATGTTATCCAGATGGTCAAACCTGGGACCTTATTAATGTACTAAAGTTTTAATGTGGCTAATGGCAAATTGCCATTTATAATTGCATTATTCCTTCCAAAAAACACTCAACAAACTTAAACCCAAATCATCCTACTGCAGGTGATGCTGTCCTCAGATGTAATGTGATCACTATAATGATCACTGTGCAGTGAATTCCTGATTTATTCACTTCTACAGCTGCTCTGCAGCTTGTGCAGACTAAGGACCAAGGTGCAAGACTTTATTTTTTTTTGCTAGGGCTCTTTGTTTAACTGTAACCCTTTTCACTTCAGAGAGCTGGACAGCTCTGTCTTTCCAAAACTGGACTGATAACATTTCGGTTTCTCTTTGAGACCTCTAAATCTGGCTTGTAGAATTTGCCACTGCTCCTTCGATATCTATGGTAAGGTTCTGATTTGTATTACATTACATTTGTATACATGAAATCCTGGTATTTTTCTGTTCAACAACTCTTTTCAATTTTCTCTGCCCAAAGACCTGTTTTACTTTTTTGCTATTAGAACATCTAGGAAGGGAGGAGCCATTTTGAAGACCTTCCTTCCCTGGAAAAGTTGCATGGAAGTCATTGAGCTATAAACTTGAAGTTCAAAAAGTGCAGTCTCACCTGGCTGCTATCTCAGGCTTCCCTTTTTTCTGCCTTTATTAATGTTGCAGCTTAAGCATCACAGACTTGTATATTTTTCATCCTTGACTTTAGTCATTAACCTGTACCTAGCTCCATGTCCCTCTAATTAGGTTTTAAACAGGTTGGTCCCAAATCTTTTCTATGTCCCTCTAAAACATGGTTACACATAGACTGCTGACAAATTAAGCCAGATTTGCTGCAGGCTTCTATCCAAATGAGAAAAATAGGGTTTTGTGTACTGTATCATCTGTACCACAAACAACATTCTCCCCCCAGCCATCCCCTAATATGACTCTAGAGACATGAAAAATTACGTGGCAGAGAGAAACAGTGGGAAAGAGGACAAAGGAAATTAATGAATAGAGGCAAGGGAAAAAATGAGGCCTTCTGAGCACAGATAGTTAATGAGATGGAGAGGTGATGCATTGATGAGACACATGCAACATGCTGGAAGGAAAAGAAGATACAAAAAAAGGAACATCTTATTACAAAACCTGCCTATTCTGTAACAGATGAAAGAGTGAGTATTGCCTTGTACTCACTATCAATAACACCGCTCAAATTGGTTGCTTTGTGATGCTTATGATACACAGATGATAGAAATCTCTGGTGTTTCAGTAGTGACTTAGGCAGCACAGCAACTAAATAAATGTGAATAGTAGAGCTACAGTTCAATTGCATCTTACAAATATCCTCTAACTCCAGATCCTCAGGAGTGTTAAATAAGGAGCTGTGCTGATTTAGTGACCTGGATGGCCTACCCCAGTGTGTGAGTTCAGAAGGAAACCTGTCTTCCCTGATTATATTTTAAAAATCTAGAGGAAAAGACTTTGATGTTACTTGTAGCAGAATCCATCACAGTGAGTTACCAGCAGCGTGGTTCTCTAGCTACAACAGCCTACATTGCTCTCTACCAGCCCAGGACACCACTGTGGCACACAGCAGGACTTTGGTTTGTGTTTCAGCTTAAGGATTTATGTGTGGTGAAGGGTGAAAAAAACTGCATTGCTAAACTCTGTCTCTGTCCATTACCTGCAACATATGATAATTATATCAAATGGGTTTGCCAGTAAAAGTTAATGACCAAAACTGTCACTACAGATTTCACTTTCTTGCTTGGGATTTATGCTGTGATACCTTTGACTGTAAAACCAGGGCTTTTTTGGTGAGGTATCAATAAGTATTTGCAAAACCCAAGCAAAAAGGCAGCAAGATGATTCCAAATTTCTGGAAATGTGTTGGTGTAAGGCTTTACTTTATATTTACGTGCTAATTTATTAGCAACAGTTATTACATGGTTTTGTTTGTTCTAGAACCTAAATGTAACCCACAGGCTGCTCTACAGTCCTTAGAAGATAAAAATATCCCTGCAAAGTTCTAAATATCTTCTCCCTCCTGTGCCTCGTTGGAGAACCCAGTCTGTCACTTAGTCAGAATACCCAGGTCACAGGGAGATGCATTTCCCAGATATCAATCCCACAGGGATTCCAGTGGGACCAGTACTGGTGTAAGGAATCCACCATCTGCACTAAAGAGAAAGGCAAGGACTCTTATTTTAATGCTCTGGTAAATGTGGATCCCTGCATGTGTCACAGGAAGGAATATTTTCCTCAGTAACACCACGACTGACTTTACATGTTCATGATCCTTGAGATTTGGAGAATGTAAACATTTAGAGTTACCCAGACCTTCGGATCATACAGCTCTAAAAGTGGAGAATTTATGTTGAACTCTTTTCTAAAGGTACTTCAGGAGGGTGAGTGGAGTCTGTGTTAAAGTGAAAAATGGGGTTTTTTTTCAGTTTCTGTAAGGAAACTCAGATGAAATGCTTTGCAGGGCTGGACACTAAATATGAACCAAAGCTGGTTCTGACAATGGCAATGCTCAGTAGGTGAGCAACAGAACAGTCTGTAGGTGCACAGTTTTCAGCATTCAAGACCTTATTCCTAACCATGGTATAAAATGGCTGAAGGACATAAATATCAATGTTTCACTTCACTGATTTGGAGGCAGAGCCCCAGAAAAGGTGCCTGAGTTATCCAAAACTCTACTGCATCCAGCACCTTCAGCTTTCCAACAGATGATCCTAAGTGGAAGTGGCATGGACCTGCATGGTTTGTTGGCATTTACACTGGGGCAAAAACTCCAAAGCCTTGCTTGACTGGAAGTGAGTTTGGTTTTTTTCCCTTGAGTTTGCAAGGAAAACATGGTTTGATGAGGGAATTTTTCCCTCTTACAGAAGTTCCAAAGGGTATAAAATTCCTCTTCACCTACACTGTTTCTTTCTTATTCAGTGCTTTCTTTTCAATGTTATGCAAGGTTCTGACCTTTTTGCCCTGAAAAATCACCAGGCTGATAACAAAACTTCAAAGCAATGAAATGCACTTCCTCCTCAGGGAGAGATAAAGAACATGAAATTACCGTTGTCACAGAAGACTTTTATTTGCCAACAACTTGGAAAGAGCTTTGAATGATGAAAACACCACCACCTCCTTATGTCTTTTCAGATGATTTATTTCCTTTGTCCTTTAACATCTAACAGTGATCATGATTCAAATTGAAAAATCGTCTATCATCACTCACTTTGTAGTTGGGCGTTAAAGGACAAAGAAAATACATATAGTAGGAAAAAATTCATAACTGAGTCTCCATTGGCTTTTTAGTTGCCAGCACATTCATTTGGTACCTTTTGGAAGGTCAAACAAATAAAAAAGAATCTATTTATGCATTTCAGTGGGGCTGGAAGATCATTTAGATAGTTTGCTCAAAGAAGTTAGGGAATCCGGCCCTACATTTCATCTGCAAGTTGGTGAATGATATTAAAGTCCTAGGAAATCCAGTTAGGATATGAAAGCCCTATTTCAAACCCATCTCAGGAGTTAAAATGTGAACACCTACCCAAACCTGATGAAGATGAAGAGGCCATTTTGAGGAAGGAATGAGGCTGAAGGCCTCTCAAACCTTAGTTCAGAGGATATCGCAGGCAAACCAGAACTGGGAGCATCGTATTTTGGAATGGGTGTACACAAGCAGCAATGACTCTTATGGATGAAAGACTCCTACTTTGGGAGGGTTTCTGTACAACATCTACCCTCAGAGCCAGTTTGGGCTGTCTGTTCCACTGCATTGGGAAGAAATTTGCAGGAAACCAGTGTTTTCCTGAGAACTTGTATCATCTTTACTCACACACAGTTCCCCTTAGCTCATTTCACAGTGGCAGCAATGTAAAACAAAAGCTTGGATCTAGAAGTTGTACACTTCATGGAATCTGATCCTCCTGCCATTCTGGCCATCACAAAACTTACCTCTGCCGCAGTTTTCCCTTTGCCAGAAGCCCAGATACATTTTTTTAGCATCATGGTGGACCATATGTCCATGTGTCCCCTAGTGGTGGACTTGGCAGCGCTGGGTTAATGGTTGGACTTGATGATCTTAGAGGTCTGTTTCAACCTAAATGTTTCTGCAGCTCTATGATTTGTAGAGAAAGGGTAATACCTCCCTGCAGAGAGTGTTTCTATTTTTAGGGAGGCTGTGTATTTGCCTTGCTTGCTGCTGCAGTCACATGTTCAGACATCCTCTGCTCTAGCCCATCTGGCAGCTGCACATGGAAGCAAAGCCCACGTGCCAAGCCCTGCTTTTTATATCCTCATTAGCAAGGGAAACCTTTTGGTCCAACATATCTGACACAGAGGCAAAAATGGGAAATAGCCATTGTCTGGCAATCTGGCATATAAATATATGATGAGGTAACTTCTCATGGCATTAGAGCATATAGGAATGGAAAGGACAGTGGGAGATTGAAGTCTGTTTGTTTCATAATTGCAGGCAAACTGGGTTATAGACAGCTGGGTCTAAGGATTCATGCCACGGAACACGAGTTGCAAAGTTTTGGGAGATTGCTAGCAAACCAATGGCTAAAAGACCAGAAACTGTTTTTTTTGTGCTCAGTCTGAGACCAACAGAGCACAACCCCATATGAAGGCTCTGGAAATGTCAGGGACCTACAGCAAAGGGCCTTGATAATGTAGGTACTGCAATAGCAGAGGATTTGCATGTTGAAAATACCTGTACAATGCATGTCCTTTGCTACAAAGGAAGGGAAAACTTTCAGTTTTATGAAATTTCCCTTTGCTGAAGAGATTCCACTTGCAGGGAAATACTTAATGCAAATAATTCTGTCTATTGACATGTCAGCAGGTAAGACAGCCTTGCTACTATGTCTAATTGCATCCATCACCACATTTCCATAATTTACAACTATTCTCTGGCCTTGCTCTGCATGGAAGCAGGAATTCCTCATGTCCCACTTCTCACAGCTGTCTGTCCCACATTTGTACTGAAGGCATGTATTTGTCTCCCTTTACCACCTGGATCACGCCAATCTTCACTTACAAAGAGTGGTTTTGGCTCAAGCACAACAGGGATTTAAATGTGTTAAACTCAAGCTCAAGATTTCACTCCTTGAGACTGATGGCTCACCCAAGCAGATAGTGCCATGGGAGCCCTGACAGAGGACACTAAATGTCCCTTCTGGAATTATTTGTGGAAGGATTGGGAAAGACCTACCCAGCATCCTTTTGCGTGACATGTGAGTGATTTAAATATTCTGGCTTGCTTGCATAAAATACTATCAGTGGAATCACCAAAAGGCAAAATATGTCAGGAGAGTTATAATTTAAATTTAGCCCCAGAATTCTGATTAACAAATCTATTTTTTTTCTCTGTATTTCACTGTTGTTTGGGTTTATCGTTTGGACAACAAAGTTTGTCTGTTATTCAGCAATTAAAATTACACGTTATCCTCCTCTTCTCTTAACTCTCATTCTACTAATTCTCTAAGTAACTTTACTGTTGTACATTTAGAGTTTCCCAAATCAGATCTTTTGCAGATCCCAGAGTCATTCCATTGTCCATACAAATGTCTTCAAATATGTAATTTATCTGACAAGCAAATATGACAGTACTTTTATTCTGACTTTTAAAATACCATGCAAATCTTCTAAAACAATAGCTATTGACAGAAAATTTGTGCATGAAAGTTGATTCTTGATAATTTTTTTTTACAAGGAGTAGTTGTATCCTGAGGATTGTTTTCAAAGGTGTTTTCACAAAGCCTTTGGATTTTAATAAGAAAACAAATTGAGTAGTCATGCACTGAGGAAATGAAAGGTGAACTTGTAAGAATCTTTTGGTCAATACTTGGCAGTGCATTCATTAATTATAACTGTTATTATTGCTTCTAAAAGCACTTTCTAAGACTTATTCCAAATAAAGTTTGAAATACTAATAATTTATTTCTCTAATATTTTTCTTGCCCTGAAGCCATATGGTACCCAGTTGTAGTCATTATTACACCTACCCTGTTCTGTGTAACAGAGGAGTTAGTCACAAAGGGGCCTTCTTTATTAATGAAAACAATTCTGTGTGATCCACTGTTTAGGGGGAAAACCTCATATGCGAAGGGTTTAAGGTGAAGGAAGTCAGAAGCGGGGAAAGATGGGTCTGCAGTGTAGCTACATGAGCTGATCTTGAGCAGGAGATGTGCTGGAGGCATCAGCTTTGGGCTTCTAACTTGGACAACTTGGAATCATGTTCCTTCCCCAGAAGTGTCAAAGGCCAGGCTGGATGGGGTCCTGAGACACCTGGTCTAGTGGAAGGTGTCCTGCCCATGGCAGGGAGTTGGAACAAGATGATTTTTGAGGGCCCTTCCCACCCAAACTTTTCTGTGATTCTGTAATTTTTATCTCAGCATCATTCCTGTGCCTCATCTGCAGGGAGAACACAGGAGCTGGGATGTGATTCAGTACAGGAAAGTATATTCAAGCTGCGATGAGACATTAGTGGGTCTCACTGAAAGGAAGCTCTTGGTCTTGTGCCTGCTCTGCAAATTGTATGAGAGGGAGTGGAAATAGTGCTTTCATGCCCAACTCAGTTCTGGGAGAGCGTAAATTCCTGACTGCTTCCATTCCTTAATAAGTCTCATCTCTGTGGTTCTCTTGAGGGATTTCAAAGCACTGTTGGCAGCAATCACTGGACAAGTATGAGTTACCACTCACCTAAGACGTTGATAGAGACTTGCTACAAGCAGAAGGAGCTTAGCTCAAGCCATGGTCTTGAGGAGATGAAACATCTTCAGTTTTAACTCAGAACCTAAATAATTCTTGCTATCATTTAGCTTTGCCTTGACTCTGCTTGAAGTTCCCACAAGAAGTTCCCACAATTTTTGAGTCTTTGGAATACATGGGGAAGGAACATACCTGGTCAGTAGATTGGTCAGCTCTGCTCTTGCTGTAGGGATGGACCACAGCTCTAGTTCTACAAGTTCTGTTCAGAGAACAGAAGTTATAGGAACAGTGCCTTTGTACAAGGCATAGAGGCACTGCAGGGGAATGAAGGAGGAATTTGCTGTGCGTGCTGGACAGAACTAGAGAAACAACCTGAAAAAGTTCAGAAGGATGGAAAGGGAAAGCATTGCTGCAGACTGCAGTTGTCTTCTTTTCAAGTGGAGAAAGTGCTCATGCATATTTTTATCATTTAGCATTCAATATTCAACTCCTTTGTAGAGCTCGCTCACGTGGGGGGATGCATCCCTTTCCAAAGAAGTGTTTTCTCTGCCCAGATGGCTGGGGGTTTGCAAAATACATTGGGCAGGCATGGGAGCGTTCTTCTGTGCTTATGCCAAGGCCAAAGGCTTCTGTTCCTGCTTTGGGAAGAGCATTAGAGAACTCCCTGCAGCATCTGCTCACAAGTGCCAGGAAGGAAAGTCCACAAGTGAAAATTTCTGTTTTAAAATGGTACTTGATTGACTCTTTGGAAGGTGGTAATGCTACAGATTGCCAAGGTCAAGAATGCTGATGCATTTTTGCATTGTCAGCTGGGAAAATAATCTCAGTTTAATTCAGCTGAATGGGAGAAACTTCTGTTTGACTCTGGTGGTATCAGGTTGTCACTCAGAGTGTTGAGGTGGTGACTATGTGTGTAGGTTGTATTTTGGAGAAAAGCAGGTTTGTGCTGCACTGTGGCTCCACTGTTCTGTGTCACATCATGCACATGGGTTTGTGCCAGAGTGGTAAAATACAGGGCAGTGATGAGAAGGTCTCAAGTTGCACAATGTCCTGGAACATACCATCACTACAGATGGTCAAAAGACACTTGGAAATTTCGTTTCTCGGGAAATTTCCATTTCCCGACCCAAAATAAAGTTTAAAAAAGTCCTGAAAAAGAACGCTTCCAGGCACAATGTTCCATGGTGCACTGGGAGAGGAAGGATGTGAGAAGGAAAATTGGTGTTTGAGCCCTTCTACATTGTCTTCTGAACTCCAGTTGTTTGTGATTTGGAGTAGCTGGATGGAGTTTCACATGGGTTAGCCAGAAGAACTTCCAGACTCTGTGATTTTCAGCATTCCTGATAGCCACATGTGTATGTTTACAGGGATAATATCATTTCCTTTGTGAGTCAAATAGATCTCCTTTCATCTTGTGAGGACCTGCTCCATGGAGACATAGATTTACTGATGACCACCTTTGCTAATTTCATAGGACCTGAGAACCAGAGAATCATTCAGGTTGGAAAAGACCTTTAAGATCTTTGAGTCCAACCATTAACCCAGCATTGCCATTCCACCACTAAACCATGTCCCCAGGTGCCACATCTCCACATCTTCTAAATCCCACCAGGTGTGGTGACTCCACCACTTCCATGGGCAGTTTTTTACAGTGCTTGACAATCTCTTTCTGTGAAGAAATTTTTTGTGACATCCAATCTAAACCTCTCCTGGTGCAACCTGAGGCCATTTTCTCTGTTCCTATCACTTGTTACCTGGGAAAAGAGACTGATCCCCACCTGGCTGCCCCCTCCTGTCAGGGAGTTGTGCAGAGCCAGAAGGTCCCCCCTGAGCCTCCTTTTCTCCAGGCTGAGCCCCCCCAGCTCCCTCAGCTGCTCCTCACCAGACTTGTGCTCCAGACCCTTCCCCAGCTCCGTTCCCTTCTCTGGACACGCTCCAGCCCCTCAATGTCTTTCTTGTCATGAGAGACAGGAAACTGAACCCAGGATTTCAGATGTGGCCTCACCAGTGCTGAGCACAAGGTGAATGATCCCTTCCCCAGTCTGACTGCATCTAACTGCCCCTAATTATTTCCTTAGGGAACATGTGCCTGTTCCCCTGGTTTACAGATGAGGATGTCACCTGTTCTCTCTCTACAGGATGCATTCATGGGATGAATGGAGCAAAGGGAAATCATGGGTTTCTTAGATCTTTGCTGAAGTTTGTCTTCCCTTTTAAATATTTCAGTGAAGTTCTGAGGTACAAAAGACTAGTTTCAGTTCAGTCAAAATAGGTCGCTCTATTTTTGCTTAGTGCATAAAAAATGAAAAAGCATTCCAGTAAGGTAAAATGATAAATTTTTATTCTAAAAATGATGAAACTGGACATTCAAATATCATAAGAACTGTCCTGCTTGACTGTTTAGTCTCCTTGAATTTCTCTGGTGTGATTTCATCAAGTGTTTTCTTGTCTGTTGAACAGAATTTTCTGTCTCTGGACCTTTTTCTATCTGAGGAGCAGAAGCAGCACTGCAAAGGAGTACAGATTTTTTTTCAAGCTGCTCATCCTCATCCCATCTCTGCCACACTGGACAGCAATAAACCTCCTCAATAAGACCAGAGATTAATCAATGTTTGTCTCTTGGTGGCTGCACACATGCAGGCAGACTGACTGCTAGCTATGCATTATCAAACTTCCACAGGCTCCTTTGGCTTCTTTCCCACCGATTTCAGCCGGGGAAGGAGTGCGGGATTCAACCATCTGAGTTGTTTGGCTTATTAGCTCCACTGACAACAGAACGGCCGCATTTCCTCAAGCCTTTAAATCTCAGCAGCCGCAGCTCTTCCAGCCAAATTAGCAGTAACAGGAGGAGAAAGAGTGGCAATTCTGATGGAAGATGCTGCACTGCTTCTCCCCTTTGGGAGCGGAGCAGAACATCATGCATTTATATGTCTGCAAATGAGCGGAGGCACGTATCCTTCATGAGCAAATGATCCTTGGTGGTATCCAGTGGGCAGCTGGGCTGGAATTAATACATTATGCTTGTACCAACAATTATTCAGGGAAAATTGCATAATTTGGAGCAATGGAAATGAAGAAGATTTGGCAAAGTACTATGATTTTAAATTATTTTATCTTAAATAGGCATTTAATATGTCTGGACATGGTTTAGGAAGCTGAAGAAAACACCTCAGGTTGTGCATATCTCTCTTGATGTCAACAGCTTGATCTGTGCTTTCTCCTTCTCATGGACTGGTTACGGCCGGGTGTGAAGTGCCTTGAATTACTTTACCATAATCAACAAAAAATTATAAGGCAGTTAGAATCCCTGAGTGCCCCTTCCACATATTAAGGTTAAATATTAGGGATGGACTAATATACACAAAGCTGGTATTGTCTCTAGCGTATTCAGGGAGGTAAAGAGCGGAAAATTGTGAAAAGAGTCTCCCTGCTCATCTGACTTGCTTCACTGCATACACATGAAAACACTCTGATTTGAAAAAGGTTGTTTTTACACTCAGAATTCCTAAATAAACAAAACAAAGCCTTAGCATAAAGACTAAAATATTGCAAAATAAGAAAAAACCTTTAGCAAGGCAATCAAATAAAGGTCAGTTGAGTCCCCAGTGAAGGGAAAAACTGGGCAGGGTAGGTCCACTAGTGCATATTTACCTAACCTGGGCTGTGAGAGGTCTACAGACAAGTTCCTCTGCTGCAGGCTGCCTCTGTGATTGTGAACTATTTCCTTTGTATCTCCCATCACTCACACTCCTCCTTTAACCTCTGTAAATTGATTTACATACCTAGCACGATGTTTGAAGTATACATATTTAGTGTTTTTCTTATAACTAAAGTCAAAGGGGTAAAAGAGATTACTTTGGTGGGCTTGGCTGTATCTTCAGTAGCTAATTAAATGGTGAGAGAAGAGATTTGAGTAGTTGAAGCCAACTGGCACAGAATGACCTGCATCTATAGTATTAAACTATCTTAACCTTCAAACCAGGGTGACTGCATCCAAAGTGCCGATTAGGAATAGTTCCTGCCTTACGTTAATTTCTGAACCACGTCCAGGAGTTGTCTGGGGGAACTGCATTTGGCCAGGGACCATTCCAACAATTTAACAGCATATAGACAACTGGGATTCAGCACCCAAGTGTTAAGCACAGCCTAATTTTCTGGTGTGAGATTAGCACTTAGGATGCTAATAACACCCTTAAACACACTTGGTGGTTTTGCAAATGCAAAATATCCCTTTCCATTGGAAAATAGAGGTTTGGAGCAGGTACTCTGGGTTATTTTTAACCAAATTCTGCCTTTTACCTGCACAATCCATAGAAATAATGATAGCAGCCTGGTTTCTGACCCTTCCTGTAAGTGCTTGCTCCCAGCTATTTAGAAAACCTCTCCAGTACTACAACGTGACACATCATGGAGCTCAAATGCTGTTCCCTAGTTTATCTCTTAGAGAACTGTGGAGAGGTTCAAGGCTGTCAATAGAGCAGTCCTAATCAACAGCTGCTTCGTTTGTGACTCTTGACTTCTGTCTTTCTTTAATGAAGAACACTAAAATATTCATTATGTAGGTGCAAATGTTTGAGGGTGATTACATGTAGATATGGATGTGCCTGCAAATACTCAGCTGAGGAGAGATGGGGAACTATTCAAAATTTTGTATATCAGAATCAAAACTGTAATTTGGAAAGATAAAGACAGTATTTCCCACAAGTAATGGAATGCAAAGAAACTGAGGACTGTAGTGAAAGAAAGTCAATAGTTTATTTACAAGTGCAGTTTTCAGTAGTAATGATTCCTAAAAAGTTCAAGAAAAATGTGACAAATAGAGTAGCTACTAAAAAAGAAAACTTAAAAAGAATTTGTGCTGCTAAGGTAGTCAGCAGTTTCTTCCTTGACTGGGAAGTCCAACCCAAGGGATGTGTTGAATTCTTGTCCATTTACTTATTGAGAAAATATTTAAAGATCTCTCCTAAATTATGTCAAGCAAAAGAAAACTTCAAAGTCATGTCAGTGCACAGAGTAAGATATTCTGTACTAACTAGAGGTATTTTTCAGTTCCAGTGCTAGGGAATTATATTTCTTTATTAATATCATTCGCTCTCTGGACACAAGAACCATGAAACCTCTTGTTCCCACAGCAGGAGTGGGGGCTGATCTTGATCCATATCATTGTTTTGCTTCCAGGCTCAGTGATGACTGGGAGGATTAGTCTATCACGGGAGGCAGATCAGCTGAGGCTAGTTTCTTCATCCTGATAAAACAACATCCAGGAGGACAGAGATCACTGGAAAACCAGCTGAGGAGAAGCGAGCAGGGGCATGAGACCACCAAGGGAATTAAGACTAGAAGCTAACAAACAGCATAAACATGAGAAAAGGCTGTGAACTGGCCATTCAGTCTGGAAACAGGGAAAAAGCTGGAAAGTTCTGTGGAGGTGCAGTGTACAGCACAGTTTTGTGAGAAGAAGTAGAAATGTGCCTGGTGGCAGACACTGCACCAGTGTCCACTCACCAGCTCTGAGGTCAGCTTGCATGGAAAAGGCAGCAGAGGACACTGTCAGGTGTGTCTGAGTGCCACAGCAGGGGGACACATGCAATCTCCATGGCCTGTCCTTCAGAAGGGACTGGTGGCTGTGAAAAACGAGCACAACTCT
>VZTH01012678.1:457681-546381 GCA_013397815.1 Aleadryas rufinucha
TCTAGGAACAACCTTAACAACTTTAACTATACTTTAACCAATTAATAACTGTGCAATTAATAACCAACAATTAACAAACATGTGATTAACATAACATATGAACTTAATCCTCGTCACAGGTAGGGCAAAATAATTATGCAAAAGATTAGCCATGATGTTTATATATGACAGTGGCCAAGAGGAAAGAGTGGTGCAGAACTATTCTAGCAAGGCAGCCGTAGAGGAGGTCAATTTCCAGCACTTTGGCCAGGCAATATAAAGTTTGCTAATAAAGACACAGTCTCAGTGTCTCTTTTCTCGTGCTCCCTTTGAATTTTGAGAGCTGAGCCCAACACATCTCTTTTCACAGGGACACTAAATATACAAAACAATAACCTCATATTTCACACACTTTGTCCCAGCTCACAGGGCAGTAATTGAAAAGCAAGAGAAAACAACAAGAGCTCTTCATGCTGCAGGAGTTACATCTGTTATTTGACTAATTAGTGACACATAATAACCTGTAAGAGCCTTGGCAATACAAAAGTGGAAGCAGTTCTGGCCAGACTCCACGAAAACCTCCCAGCCTCACATTCCATTTGTAACTGCAGAGGTATGTGTAGCAGTCAGCGTTGGGAAGAAATGCATCAGTGTAATGATGCATTTTGAGGAAGAGGGCAAATAAAATTGCTGTGGATGGAAAGGCAGATTCATCTTGCATAGTTTTGTTTACAACCAGAAGGAGGAAGATCAGTCTCTCTGTGCCTCACATGACCCATGACCAGTCCTGTATTAATCCAATGGACTGGGCAGGTGCTCAGGGGAGAGCCCAGAGTGCAGAGGAGGTGGGAGGGCTCTGTTACCTGGGACATCATAGAACTGGAAAGGCTCAAGATCTCTGATCTTTCTGTCCTTATTTGTTTTGGTTGAGCTTTGCTTTTAAGTAAAATGTGTTTACTCAGCGCTTCTCATTTAGATAGTTACTGATCTTATCTGCTGCTAAGGAAGAAAACCACGGTCACAGCAGAAACTGGCAGTTGTGAGTTAATATTTTCCTTTACATGTATCGATTACAATGTCAAAGATTCAAAATCAATTCACTTGAATGTCACTCTAGAAAAAAAAAGTCAGTGTAATGGAATATTGCCAAACTAGAGGAAAAAACAAGCCTGACTCCCCCTGTCCCTGAATGCATGGATGCATATGGTGCCAATAAGACAACACTGCCTTGATATCAACAACAAAAATAAGGATGAAAAATAAATGAGAAATACATCCTATTTCCACAATGTTTATATTGTGGAAGCGTATGATGAATTCAGAAATTATCTAAAATTCTCATTGCAAAACTTTCTGACTGATTTCACAACTTCCCCAACTCTTCTCTTGCATCCTCTTTTCCCTGTTGCAGGTCTATAAGCTTGCTGTCCTGTTATCCCAGCAGCATGCACTTTTCCTTCCTTCCATGGGATACAGACTTACCACATCTCTGCAGGGATTTAGTGACAATATCCTCCTCCTCATTGCTCCACAGAGTGCTAACTCAACATTTGCATTTCCTGAAGCTGCAGATATGTTCTGGCTCCTGCTGTGGAGGGTACCTCAGAGCCTGCTGGACTGTCTTTGCTTTTTATTCCATTCCCTTCCTTGTAATCTGAAACCAAATAGGTAAATCTATCAAAGTACTAGAACCGGAGCAGAGCAATTTGCTTTTCACTTAAATTACATGAATCAGTATAATTTTGCTTTTAGGCTGTTCTCACAATGGATTATTAATGCCTTGGGTGTCCAACAGTCTATTCCATTCCCATGGAAGGAACAAATGCTCCGTATACCTATTCCACACATCATCTTCCTGCCTTTAATCATCAGAGATAGATGGTGCTGAGGCAAAGGTAAAAGAACTGCTAAACAAAAAGGTTTCAACTGTTTCAAGTCTGGATTTTGTGTAGGTTGGATGTGATGCATTGTTTAGCCTGGTCCTTGTTTTTCATCAACTGGTTTCATCCATTCCCAACTGACCCATGGTTATGAATTAATCTATGGGCTTTTTACAGAGTGGCTGTACCTTCTGCACCTTTTCTCATGGAGCATAAACCACAATCCCTTACCCTGAAACATAACCATGTTCTGAAATTATTATTCCCGATGTAGGAGGGAAGAAGCATGAGCTCTCACTGAGCAAGTCCATCTTGCTCCATTGCCTCATGCATTTTCTTCAGGTGTTCCTCCTCTTTGTCTTTTAATTCTGCAAGCTCTGGGCCAGCTGTGATTGTTTGTCTCCGGGATTTAGCCCAGAGAGAGTCAACAGAGAGAGGATTTCCTGGAGATCATGATGATTAGAATCCCAGAATGGTTTGCGTTGGAAGGAATCTTAAAGATCATCCAACTCTTCTGCCATGGACATGGACAGCTTCCACTAGACCAGATTGCTCAGAGCCCCATCCAACCCGGCTTTGAATACTTCCAGGGATACTGCATCCACAGCTTCTCTGGGAAACCTGTGCCTCACAACTGTCCCAGTAAAGAATTTCTTCCTAATATCTAATCTAACCCTACCCTCCTTCAGTTTAAAGTCATTGCCCTTTGTCCTATCACTCCATGCCCCTTTTAAAAGTCCCTCTCCAGCCTTCTCAAAAGCCCCCTTTAGGTACTGCATCCTCTGCAGTCCCCAGAGGAGCAGGAATATCCTTCAGGAATAGGAGCTTTCTTTGGGAATAGCTTGTATCCTTCTCAAAGAATAAAAGCCATGATTCTAGTGCATGAATAGCAGTGCATATGGACCACAGTGAGCTGTTACAGTGTGGCCCAAGGATGTGAACACTGTGACCAGAAGAAGCCTTTGACTTTGGGTGTCCGACTGAACAAACCTTGGTCACCATTTTCCCGGACTTTGCAGTAAATGGAGATGGAAGTTTATATGGCACTGCCAGTGGCTGCAGGATTAGGATCAGGTCCCTTCCAACTTGGAATATTCTATGATATCTTTAGAGCTGTCTAAACCAGTGTCCACTAAGGTAAAACTACACAAAACACTCTGATGTTCTGTGGTTTAGGATTTTTCCTAAAAGATTATGGAATTCTTCACTTCAGAGAAAAGTCTCATCTGGATATCAACAGAACAAACCTTTCCAGTGTTTCAGAAGTATAAAAGGCTAATAGGAAAAAAATTGTCCAAGTGAAAGGATGCTTAAAAAAAAAAAAAAGGATCAAAACCCAAACCAAAACACTTATAAACAGTGGATTTTGGACTGAAGAAAGCACTATGTACAAGTCAAAATAACTGCACTTCTAGGTACACTTAGATGTTCAAATTCAACTTCATAACCACAGTTATTTTATTTTGATTTTAACATTGAAATGTTTTACTAAGAAAACGTGGGAATGAAATAATTAATCTGGGGTTTTTTTTTGTCAGAAAAGCAACATAATGCAGTCAAGACAAACTTGCCAGCCCTCATTTCCATATCTGGATGAGAAATGGCCTAAGATCTGCTGCCCAGCTCCAGTCTGGACAAAGCTTTTTTCTTGATGATAGAAGGCAAGTTTTCATTCCCAAAAGGCTTTATTTCCATGGACACCGAAGGATGGTGAGAAGGAAGCAGTTGCTGGGGCTTGGGGGGGTCTCTCTCAGTCCACCCCCATTCCCTTGCCATATGCAGGATTACAAATGGTGCCAGTGGGACTTGGGCTCATTTTGGCTGGACCCCAGTGGATGCTCTGCTGCTCTCCACCATCTCAGGTTGTCTTTAGGACACTTCTAGCAGCCCTGAAACAGAGTCTGGTGGGCAAAATTCTTATTGCTGCCTAGTTTGGATTTCAAAGTAATTTTTTTTCCTCTGGGGACAAAAATACAGACAAAAATGGGTTGAAACAGACTGAATAGCTTATTCAAGTCTGCTGGGAGAAGAATCCTTCTCTGGTGCCCTTGGTGCTGGCATCTAGAGAGGCTTCCGTAGCTTTCTTGGAGGTGGCTGCAGGAAGACCTCTCCCAGTTATCTCTGGGCTCCTCTAACCTTTAAACATGGCCAAGGGAGCTGTGATGCCAACACATCCATCCTCCAGGGAATTCCCCATCCGATTGAAGCTGGGCCAAGGAAGTGAGTCAGAACTGCAGCAGACAGGGCTGCTCCTGCCTCCTGCCTGCAGCCTGCCAGCCAGCCAGGGGAGGCTTAATCGATGTGGGGAAGCATTACGGATGTTTCAGGCTCCCTCACTGCAGGGGAGGTGACAGCTATGGAAACAGGCTGTTTTTAGCAGCAGGACAGAGAATCCTGACTTGAAATTCTTTTTCTGGGGAAGTCAAGCAGGCAAGTTCTGCATACGTTTATTGAATTTGCTTGAAAATGGGTTGCAGGGGAAATGAAGCTTGTTGTGAAACAAGTAGCTTTTCCCAAAAATGAGAGAAGTGGCTTAAATGTTGAAAAACTTGTTTTGACCTAAATGATAATATGGATTTTTTTTTTTTTAACAGCAGCTCGCGTCAAAATTGGCTAAGTTAAAAAAAATCAAAGGACATTAATAATAGAAAATGAAATTAACAGGTTTTAGTCTGATGCAAAATGGATTATTTGGAGGGGTTTTCTTGGTTTTTTTCTTTGTTTGTAAAGCATAATTGCCTTTGACTGAACCAATAGTCCCTTTCTTTCTCCCTTCCTCTCACTTTTGGGAACTGACCATTGAAGTGAAATGTTACCCAGTTTTTCGAAAGAACCACGAGGCTGTCCCTACCTTGGAAATGCAATAGATGATGTCTTTATAGATTTGGGTTTTGTTGCTTGAGCTTTATAGCTCTCTTGATATTATTCTGCAGTGCCTTGGCCTAGACCAGCGTTCAACTCATAGTCTGATGACAGGAATGTAAGAGACGGGGATTGAACTACACCTTGTCACCAGTAGATATCAGCTACTGACTCTCTGTCCCCTTCCTGTGCAGGGGTTCCTAATCTGGGTACTGTTCCATTGCTCTGTCCTGCTGGAGGATCCTGCATGTAGCTTATGAATCAAAAATGTGTTTGATTGGCAGCTTTCTGTGAGGACAGAAATTGTTAGTGATGAGTAAAAATTGTGACCTGCAAGAAATTTGTTCTAAGCAATGCCTAAATGTCTGGGGTCAGTCATTAGAGCCAGCTATTGCATTTTTCAGTGTTGTTATCTAACCCACCATCGGGAGGGAAACAGGAGGGCACTTGATGACCAAAGAGCTATCAGCCTAATTATACTGTGATGAATTCCTTTCAAATCTGTAGAGCATTTAATGCATTCTTAAATAAAGCCATCCATAATTAGAAACCTTCTATAATACACGCAGGAATCCGAGTCCAAGAGAAGCTGATTAATTGTTAATGAGGCTCCTTCACTTGCTAGACAGATTGGAAGAGGAAAGGAAGCAAATCTGGAGGCAGAAGCTGGCATTGCTGTGCAGATGCAATGAAACTTTGCTGTTTGCCAGACCAAACTTCTGTTCTGTGACTTCTTGTCGTCCAAGTCCTGTGGCAGAGTCAGTTTTGTCCATTAGGGAAGTAATTTCTGCTTTTCCCATAATTTCAGACAACAGACGAAATGAAAATTGCCCCAACTTGATTGATGCTTCTGGAAACTGAAGAATAAGGTTTTTTTCACCACACTCTTAAATTCACGCTCAGCTGGACAAAATCTGTGATGGTTTTTAAAGTGTTCATACACATTGCCCATTTACCTTGTAAATGTGATGTTTTCAGCAAATGTCCAACTTGTTCTGTCCATAAAAGGATCTGATGACACTGACACCAGAACATGGAGAATAGTCTATCTCAAAGAGGGAAAAGCAAGAACTCTAGGTGGTTATACATGGGGAGTGCACATAAAAGGGAATGTCTTGCTTCACAGTAGGAAGCTGGACGTGTCCACTGATGCTCAATTTACTGCACATTTATTTGCTTACTGCATATTCTGCCTTTTCCCCAACTATTTTTCTGTTTATTTTTCTCCAAAGAAATAAACTCTAAATGCCTCCACTCATTCTGACCATACAAAGTCAAAATACTCTTTATTATTTTACAATGTTTTATATGTTTTTGCAATCTCTGCTTAGTTTTGTGGCTGTCTTGTCACAGTATTCATAGGAAATGAAGCTCAGACCTTGGAAAATGTAGAGATTTCTACTCAAATATATATATTTTTTTCTCTCTCTAAAAGTATTATGAGTTCCAGGCTAGATAGCTGAACATTTCCCAAAGCAAGAACAAAATGCTTTGTGCCCTGTTTTTGTTCCTGGAGTGTATTTTTGCTGCAGAGAATGTATGTTTGAAGCACAACATTTGAGAAGGGTGTCTGAAATTAGTCTTTATATCTTGAGCATTATTTGAAAAACAAACTTGGAAGAGGGAACAGGCTTTAAAAACTGTTTCCTAACATGTTGTTTATGTCCAGCTGTCTGAGTTCTGAGATGTCTAAATGAATGAAAGTCAGAGACTTAGTCAGAGTTTATTATAAAATCAGTCAAAATATATACTTGAACTTCTACTTCTGGAGAAGGTTTTTGGTAATTCTGCATTTCTAATTATTCTTTCATATGAATGAAAACTGCATGTTAGTATAATTCATAGGAGATAATGAAAGGGAAGTATTTATTTTTCCCAAATTGTCCAATGCATTGCGGCAAAATGGAATTCATGGCATGTCTGCTCAAACAGCATCAATAATGCTGAGCAAAGCTATTCTAACACGGGGAGACGCCTCCTGCAATTTAATTGTGGGGAGCTGTGACTGAAACTGGAGACATATATTTATTCATATTGCATTTTGTTCATTTTTTGTTTCTTCTTACATGAAAGATAGAAAATGATGGGCATGTCACAGTGATGCCCGACCCAAAGTTAAGGATGCCCACAAAACTCTATCCTGTGTTCTCTCGTGGCCCTACAGGCAGCTGGAAGCTCTCTGTAGCCTTGGACAAAGGCAGCTTCCCACCACCCACTGTCTCTGTGTGAAGCTTTTCCCAAAATAAAGCTTGACATTCACATTTTTCACTGGGGAAAGGGCAGGAATGCAAGTTGCACAAGCAGTAGCTAAGTGGGTTTTCTGGCTTGGAGAAAAGGAGGCTGAGGTTCAGTCTCATTGCTCTGCAGGTTCCTGAGGCCGGGAATGGGACAGGAAGCAAGTTTGAAGGTCTCAGCAGTGCACCAGTCTGGACATTAGGAAGCATTTCTTTATCAAGAGGCTGCTCCAACACTGGAACATGCTTCCTAGAGATGTGGTGGATGCCCCAGTGTTTAAGAGGCATTTGGACAATGCCTTTGACAAAATGCTTTAACTTTTGGTCAGGTCTGCTGTGGTTGGGTGGTTGAACTAGATGGTGGCTGTAGATCTCTTCCAGATGAACTATTCTTACTCTATTTCTGTTCTAAATAGACCAGAAACCTTTTCTCCTATATTTCCCCAAAAAAAGAAATTAAATGAAGTTTTGCTAAAAGTAAGCATGTGTATGGGGGTCAACTTTTCTCAAATATAGATTATTTTTGATTCAGATAAGGGTTAAGATCTAAGCATGACTGGAACATGACCTGCTAAAACTGCACAAGCTAGTCCCCTTGTTTTTCTTTGCTTCCATTCTTAATCTCAGTTGTGTTTGTTCTTTGGAAACATGCTTTACATTTGAAAAATTCCTATTAAAATAAACAGCTTCTAATAAAAAGACTTTATATTTAAAAGGCCTTTGTGCTTTCCTGATTTCTGTAACATTCAGCCCAGCAGTTTAAGTTCATCTCTGCTCAGGGCTTGAGGTGCTGCTGAAATGAGAACATTCATAGCATTTTTTCAGTGAGTATTTACGTTATCATCCCAAATTGTCACAGAAGTGGTATTAATGATGACTTCTGATAAAATACTTAGATTGCCCTTTGTCATGTATATTTAATCAAGGTTGTACTGAAAGCTCAATGTCTGCAGAGGAGTTATTTCAGCCTTATCAGAAACATGCACAAATGGCACACAATAGATGAGGAATTCACTGTAAAATGAACAAAACCCTAGCTCTGAAGTGCACAATTCCCATTAACAGCTGGCAGGTTGCACTGCCATCGGGGCTGGCTGACACTGAGCTGTGGGTTCCATAGCACCAATCACACTTTGAGAGGCTCCTGGTCATTTTACAGCACGAGCAAGATGAGCTCCTGTGGAATGATGGTGGAATTACATAAACACAAGGACTTCTAGATACGTTCCAGCAAAACTAAAGCTGCAGTTCATCTTAAACCATGGTGGCTTTATAGCACAGAGTTGCCTGCTTAGCTTGATTCCTGTAGATCTGGAGAGCTCTTTCCCTGCACAGCCATTCCAGCAGCCCAGTTAAGAGCAGGATTTAATATGAGAGAAACTTTATGAGTCCAAACTTATTTAAAATTATTATGCTTTGATTTTCAACTTCCTTTTTTTGGGAGGAGTAGAAGAATCACTTGGAAGCGTTTCCAACAGCCGGAAACATAATTCTGCATATTATTTTTTATCCATTGATAAAAATACTTTTCATAAAACCCAGCAATAAGATGCTTTCAGAAGCGTAGCTTGAAGCAATGAATCACCGCCTTTTAAAAACATAAGAAGAATCCAGAGTAGATGTTCATAACATTAAAATACTTATTGCAGTCATAAGAAATGTCAGAGGAATTATGCCTTGAGCTTTAGGGGTTTTGTGCCTGCAAAGAGTCAAGGATAGCACATTATTTTGTGCAACTGTCTCTGACATTTGCCTTTGCAGAACAGATGGACTAAAGCAATCCCCAGGGTGACTTTACCACCTCCCTGAGGCATAAATTTGCTGTAATGTTTCTGTTTCTTACTGTTAGTGGATATTTTTTTAAAAAGAGGGGAGATTTCCACAATTAAGTAACTGTTCTACTATTGTTTTTTGTTCTACTATTGTTTTTTGATAAAATTGTTTTTATCTGTACCAGATATGCATCTTCTACTACGTGAGAAGGAAGAAACCTAACACACATGATCTGGATGGAGCCTGAGATTCACAGACCCTGGGGCAAGATAGGCAACCAGTAGGGAGAGGCACCTATTTAGTTTTTATTAATGCAGCACCATTTTTTTTACATGTGTTTTCCCAAGGTCTTAGTAAAAAAATACCTTCTCTGTCCTTCTCATGCAAATAGGAGCTTATTAGTAGTGTTTATCCTACTTAACAGCAGCAATCTTCCAACCTATGGGTTCTGCAGGGCTCCCTCACCCCACCAGCAACTGCAACTGAGTACCTAATTCTGACCCCCTAAAAATGCAAAATAATTGGGATGACTGGAAATAGAAAGGATGTTTGGGACTTGAGGGAATGGACAATTTAGGAAAGATATATTTGCAGCCAGAAGAGGAAAACCAAAGTGTTCAAATTGGAAGTGGTTTAGGAAACAAGTTCAATGACAAAGCATCTTTGGGGAGATAAAGTTTGGGAACCCTTGAGAAAAAGAAGAATGTCAATTAAAGTTAGGGAGAAATTAATTGAATGAATGTGCAAGGAAGAGAGAAACATCAAGATTTACTTGAGTACCTGAAGCACAGCCCAGATCAATTACTTGCTGCTGTCAGCATCATCAGTGCAATGTAGGAAAGATTGAATGCACACTATAAAATGCACCGTTTAACAAAGTTCAAGCTATTAAGTAATTAGAATATAATATGTGAACATGCTGAATATGCTTATTTAAATGTAAATGTTTATTCACTGTTTATTTTTAGTGCAGAAAAATTACCCGGCTTGTTTAGTTGTCCTTGCTGTTTCACACACTGCTGATCTATTGGATGCCTCTAAGCCAGCATCCAGAGGTAGCTGCTCCTTTATCAACAGCATCCAGGGACTCCTCTTGAAAGGTGCAAAGTAACCTGCAAAGGAAACAAATTCAAGGTGCAAAATAAATATACTTTGCTCCGATGGGCTGAGGGAACAGTGATATTACATTTCCTCTTACGGAGAGATCACTGATATGGCCATTCATCAGTGATGTTAAGGGACAGAGCCTGAATGCCAAATCGTGGAATCAGGTTTGGGTTGGAAGAGAGCTCAAAGATCACCCAGTTCCAACTCCCTGCCATGGGCAGGGACACCTTCCACTAGACCAGGTTGCTCAGAATTCCATCCAAACTGGCCTTGAACTCTTCCAGGGATGGGACATCCACAGCTTTGGGCAACCAGTGCCAGTGTCTCACCACCCCAACAGTGAATAATTTCTCCCTAATATCAAATCTAAACCTATTCTCTTCCAGTTCAAAGCCATTCCCCCTTGACATTGTCCTTGCCCTTGTAAAAAAAAAAATCTCTCAGTAATCAACTAATATTGCTCACTGAGTGGGAAAGATTAGCCACAGTATTAAAATTAGTTTGTTAGTAAATGGGGAAATAGTAAATTCAAATGAGAACAAGTGGAAGTTATGCTGTTTGTTGCTGGCACTTGGCAGATCAAGCTGTCCTAAGTCTGCCAGGGCCAGATTGCATGGCCTCAGGTTGATCACTTCACCTTGTTATGTGAAAACTTGGCAAAGCAATTCTTACACCTAAATATCAAAGCAATAACCACTGCAAATTCCCAAATGAATGCCACAGTTTTGCTCCCGATTATGGCTTCCAAAATAACCATGAAAGGTGAAGCATAGTTCGTCTGCAGGGTTTCTCTGGTATTAACACATGCTGATCCAGAACCTGGAAGAACTAGGCAGAACTGTGCTCCTGTTGTGGTTAGTCCTATTGATTTTAATCCCAACACTTTCAAATCAGAGTTTGCCAGCATCCAGTCATACTAGAAGGAAGGCAAAGAAAATGCTCACCTGTCTGAAGACAAAAGCTGTAGACATACACACATTGTCCAGTAATATGGAGAAATAAATCTGGGTGCAGATTTTGGGGGGTGTGTCATATTTAAAACCATACAGTGAGGTATCAGCTTTAGTTCTAAGGCCTTTATTCTAAAGGTCTGTGGTGTTCTTAGTCTTTTGTGACTGCAAGCCATTCACCAAGTTCCAGATTCCGATAAGTACACGAGAACCACTTTGTCAACAACACCTCCTGACACAGGCTGTCTTTAAAGTCTCTCAGTCTCGCTTACAAAAGAGGTGATCTGTCCTTGGCTGGAGATTAGTATCAGAAAGAAACAGTTGTGTGAAAATATTCCAACAAGAACCACACCATAGTTAAAAGCCATGTCAAGATTCCACCACAGTCTAAGCTGGATGCTCTAACAAATGAGAGGAGGAATGCCAGTGATACAGAGTAAGCTTCATATAGGAGAGCAGGCACTGAAGCTCCTCCTCTGTTACAGACTTTCTGTATTTCTTAGGCAACACCAGCATCTCTGCCTACATCTTTTTAACCAGCAACAGAGAATACCCCTCAGCACAGGAACTTGACCCTCGCTTCTGTTAAATTTTCAGCAGAGTACTTGGCATGGTTTTGTCTGGACCAAATACAGGCTCTCAAACACTTCCCAAACTGGCTGGAAGTTAGCAAAGGCCAAGGACCATTCCTAGAATAAATTGCATTTATTTCTACAATAAATTAGGCTGGGAGACAATTCTGGAAATCACCTGGTCTTAACACCATGTTTGAAGAAAGTCCAGTGCAATGTGTTCAGAAGCTGTGCCCAGTCAAGGTCTGAACATCTCCAAGGATGAGCTTTTCGCAGGCTCTCTGGTCTTCTCTATCAGAAGTTAATTGCTCTCAGGATAGAACAGTTTTTCGTAGGTAATTTACATTTCCTGTCAATCCCTAGTTTTCCTGTAATTGTATGAACTCCCCAGAGGCAGTTTGGATGTGTTACCCCTGTTCTGGAGGCTAAAGGGGTGTAAAAACAGGCACATGGGCTGACTTTGTCACTTGGTCTCAGGGCTAGAGAGCAGGTTAATAGAGATGCAACCTCCAAGTCTTGGCTCCCATAGGTAATTTGAATGTATTAGCATTTAATTGGAGGGCTCAGATCCCATCATTGCTGCTGAAAGCGTGGGTACCACAAGGGATAAGTGCCTGTGCATGGACATGCAGAACACATACTGAAAAGTGAGCAACTCTCTTTAGGAAAAGAAGAACTGAAAATCCATTGATCTGTCTTTGTATTGCCAAAAATTGCTCTTTTTTGTTTCCTTTTGTTTGTTTGTTTGTTTGTTTGTTTTAAATCAGCCTGTCTAGAAATAATAACTCCCCAAAGTCCTATTAAACACTTAATAATGTGTTCTGAGCCAAGCAACTGCAATCAGATAAACAACTAAACAAACAGTCTGTGGCCCTCTAAAATATTTTTGGGCCTTTCGGGTTATGTTAGGTCTGTGTGGGAATACTTAAAAATATTCAGAAAGATGGAGAGTTTTATTGGCAGCCTGACTTTTGCACTGTGTTCCTTTGTAGTGCTGCTAGGAAAACACAGGCCACAGAGAGGGGGTGACAGAGGACGTGTGGGACCAGCTCTCATGTAAAGACCGGCACAAAATCTGTGTATAAAGTCAGTGGTGCATTTGGCCCTATGCTTTTCCTCTGTGTAAAATAATTACATCTTCAGGGAAGAGATACTTTGAGCTGTCACTTGCCATTTTCTTATATAGTCAACAATATTCTGCACATATATCTGAGAATATTGCTGATATGGTAGCTTGTGTCTTGCAAACAAAACCAGCTGATGGAATGGGTGATGATGCTGGGGATACTAGTGGAAGACAGTGATTGTTTCAGGCAGCAATAAAAAGATAGGTTGTTGTTTTTAGAATAGAAATTCACTGATAGACCTTACACTGTGCCACACAGCTGAGCACACACCTCACTCCAGTGAGCACTGCATACACAATAAATAAATATACCAGTATAAGACATCTGCCACATTCCACCACAAAGTAATGTAAAAGAAGCATGGGAGTGAGGTGCATATGAAACAGTCTGAGGAAATTGATTTCACCCTGCAGTCTCGTTGAGCTTTCAGACCCACCTGGTCCTTTACAGAGTCTCAGAGGATGGGTGGAACCAGTTCTTATGGATGATATATAGCCTGGGTTGGAGGTGTCTATGGCGACTTCTAGGATGTTATGTCTGGCATCTCAGTGCTTTGGCCACTATTGTCAGCCTGGTTTTGGACAGAAAACCTCTAATTATGAGAAGAGTATTGATAGAAGTCAACTGTGGCACTCACATTGCATTAACCCTGCTGAAAAGAGAGATTTTAGATAAAAAAATATGTGGAAAAGAGTCAGATAAAAAATTATGTTTGCTGTTTTCTGTAAATACTACTTTTTAATAAAAGACAGTCTGGAATGATTCTGCAGGGAAAATTCTTTGGCAGTGGAAGATGATAAGAAAACGATTATATGATTTGCACTGCTAAGAAAGTGTTCTCTTCCCTCTCCATTTTGATTAAAAATATAGACATTTTGTGGCTTCTGTCTTTGTGAATGCATTTATAATGTACGCTTTACAAAAACTGTGTACAAGAAGGACTTTCCTGAAGATCATTATTTTCTCCTGAAACTTGTAACAGGCTGTCTGGAGACTGCTATTTCTGTGTGCCAGACTTTGTCTCACACATAAAAAAACCCTGTATCTGTAGCCCTGATGGTCTGTACAGGGAATAATCTTTTGTCATGTAGTCCCCCACTTTAGAACTCACAGGACAACATTATCTGGTACCATTTGATTTTATTTAAATCTGTGGAAATTGGATGTGAAGTGCAGCTTCTTGCTAGTCAGCATTGGATGGACAGGATGCAATAAAATCTAATTGGAAAACAGAAATTAAGGGAGCTGTGTGAGAGGCAGAAGGAGTCTTGTCACAGACTGCAGAAAGAATTACAAAAACATGCCCTTTTCTTTTTTAAATGTGACAAGAATGTCAGCAGATCAGTGGAATTCTATATCATCATGTCTGAAAGGAAAATCCAGTGTTTTGAGTCGTAATTGCTTTCAGAAACATTGAAAATTCAAAGCTGGAGGATTATTCTGAGAAAATAAGATTGGAGATTTTAAAAGAGTAAGATCAGAAGGAGTACTGTACTGAGATCCTTTGAATATTCCACTTTCTGACCTCTAAATAGCTTCAGATTGGTGAAATTGTTCCATAGTAATATTGAGAAACCTTGGGAAAAGATCAGCATTTGTGCTGCACATGGAAACAAAACAGTGCCCAGGATATACAGACCTGGGGCAATGCTGGTGATCAGGCAATGATTTGTCCAAAGTGACAGGTAAAATGATGCATTTTAGTATGATTTAATATGTAATGTTACCTTGTTGATAAGGATCAAGGCTCTGCTGTGGGAGGTGTTATGAAGTTATGTAGAAAACTGGGTTTTACATTCAAGCTACATCCAAAGGACAACTGAAAGAGTCCAGCCAAGTCATGGCATAGTTATCAAACTGCCCAGTTACTGCTCCAATGTCATGTTTTTTTCAGTACATTAGGCAAAGAAAGGGTGAGAGAAGTTGGAAATGAAAGACATCAATCATCTTCAAGGTGAGGATGACCAAAATGTGGAAAAGCATGGATACATGCAGAAACTGGAAGACTGAAAAAGAAAGAAACTGAGGTTTGGAGGAGGAACCAGTTGTGGGATCCTTGTCCTTGACAGTCAGTGCTGGCCCAAAGGATATGGTGGAGTGGATCCTGTGTGTCAGCAACAAAACAAACTGACAAAATGCTCTGCAAGGAGTGATTTGGGTCTATGAGCTTAATCTCCTTCTCTTTTAAAATTCTTTCAGTGTGTCTGAGGGTTGTTTCTGTTTGTTTGCTTTTTATTTTTATGATGTGTCAGGATTCAAAGCTTAAATGTATAGTATTGCAAGGTTATAGCTTGATCCCAGAGGAAATACCAGGCAGCTACTGCTCTGTGGGCTGTGTTTATATATCAGCAAGCAGGAAAACATGGCTCAAATAGATTTTTTAACAGCAACACAATCCCTTTAGACAACTTAGAAACTTTCACCCAAAGTAATTGCACACAGTCAGCTTCTAACATATTGAAGTCTTTGTTTTAAATCAGAACATCTTTCTCTACTGCTTTTTGTCCTATAGACTCACCCACAGGTACTTCATTATTTGTGCATTTTGTTCTGACTGTTTAATATCTAGGAAACTGCTGATTTAAAACTGCAGAAGTGCATTTTGGACTAGACTTTTTCAGTCAGAAAAAACTGTCGATAATGTAAAGTATGTTTAAGAAAGACATCTTTTCCCAGGATGGAAAGACCTTTAAGATGCTGGGATCTTCTGATGCACAGAATTGTAAATGTGGGCTGAATATGGGATATGGAAATACAGAACCTTTCTGAGCCTTCTAAAGAGCAGAATAGTTTTAACGTTTTAAAAGGTTTTCTAATGGTTTAATTTGAGACTTGTTCAACTTTTCTGTTTCTGGATTCTTCTGCTCAGAGTCACTGTACCTTCTTTTCTCTGACCTGATTTTTTTTCCATAGTAAAGAGCCATCTGTAATTGACTTTATTCCCTAATGGCCCCACTTTGGTGCATCGATAACAAAGTCTGGCGCTCTCAAACCTGTTGCCTACTGACAGTGTACATCCTGCTGCTGGTATTACTGACAGCTTCCCTAGGCACTGTGGCCTTCCAAGTCTGTATTCCCCAAAAAGTCCCCTTCAATTATCTGCGAAGTCTGGCCACTTTCTCACGTGCCTTTCCCTTGGCTGGCAAATGGGAAGTATGTGAAATGGGAACCCAGCTATCCCTGGAGGTGCTGTGATTTTGTCAGCTTTGCACATTGCTCTTGTCCCATCCGGCAATTTCCCATGTCCTATTCAGACGATTTATCCTCAGCCTGGGGCTGAAGGAGTGATCCAGTCATTTCCTCACAGCCCTAAAAAGGATCAGAACCTGTAGAAAAGCTGTGAGGAGACTGAGCAGTGCTGTTCTGACATTTCCATGATGAATGGTTTTCTCCTTTCTTGCTGAATCTGCCATTCTGGGACAGAGGAGGTGCCTGCTTGTTCTTGACAGACAAGGTCTGACCTCCTTCTTCATTACCTTGAAAGCCCCATGCCAGTATTAGTGTGTTTGACTCAGCTAATAATGTGTAAATCAAATAAACTGAAGAGTATGATTTCTTTCTCTTTTGGATTTCTTAATTTTTGTTAGTGCTAGCGAAACCCTTGTGGGTGTATCTGAGCTCCGATGTGCTGTGAAGGGGAATTAAATCTATGGTTTGAGTCAGCAGGAATGGAAACTTCTTGCCAAAATATCCCACACAGGGCTGGGAGGGAAGACCTTGAATGCTGCCCCTGCACTGCATGGAGAGCTCAGAGGAGCAGATGCAAACACTTGAGGTTCTCACCTTCTAATTTTTTCTCCCTCAGTTCCCTTACTGAATTCTGCAACTCTTCATTTCATAGAGAGAAATTCTTCAGCTTGTTTTGATCCAGAGTTACTGCTCATTAAGAACAGGCACAAACTTTAGACTTTTAGGACATAGATTTTCATCTATTATGGTGGTGGGAAAGGAAGAAAAAATGTATCTGTGGAGCCCAGAGAGGATGAGGACCAGCTCTTCAAATCTGTTGGTGATTCCAAGAGTCTTTGTTTTCTGCTCCCCAGCAAGGAAAGGAGTAAATAATTTACAAGTACAGTAAAACAGAGCATTAGATAGACACAGATAGTTACTAAAGTGACTATTTTCAATTTATAAATGGAAAGCCAAAATACTCATTTCTGCCTAACATAGTAGAAAAAATTAAATAGAAGTGGGAATCTTGCCAAAAGGTTTATTGCATATTAACAAATGTTATTTTTGGATCACTATGCAACTGGACAAAACCCAATTCTTCAATATAGTAGCTCAGTAAACAAGTGTTTGGGGTTTTTTAATATTTTGATGGCAATAAAGTGCCTGATGCTGGGTGCCAGTTCTGCTGAGGATCAAATCGATGGTTAAATTATTAAGCAGTAGTGATGGACAATCTTTCAGGGGTAATTACTTTAACAGTAATAAAAATGAGTGTATAAAGTGTAAATTGTACATGCTGACACCTTTGTAATGGCAACTGCTGCTTTTGGGAGCTTTCTCAGCAGCTATACCATGTTGTACCAGCACAATTGCTAAAATAATAGCACTCTAACATCCATGGAGGGCAATAAGAAAACCTGGATGAAATGAATTTGGATATTCTTGTCTGTTTTCACATGGCAAACCTCTCTTCCAGGAAAATACTATTACTCCTGGGGATCTTGTAGTTACCCTCAGAAGAATTAAAATCATTTATCCTTGAAAGAGTCCTAGTGGGACTGGGATTGAGCCTGGGAGACACTACCCATGAATACCAGCACAGTGAGGTGCTGCAGCATAGGAAAGCAGCTGGGGCCACAATTCAATCCAGAGGATCTCTTTTGTCTCTCCAGTGTATTCCTTGCCATCAGTGGAGCCTGTCCCAGGATTCTCCCAAGCAATGAGCTTTGGGGCAGCACCTGTGATCACTGGCGTCTCTTCCCAGAGGAAGAAATGTGTGCAAGGAGTTCTCCAGTTTGGGGATATTTTATCTTTCTCCTGACTGGCAGCTCTTTTGATGAGAAGATGTGCATTTGTTGCTGGGGACACATCTTCCTCTTGTTTTATGTTTTCTTTTTTTGTTCTTCATGTCACCAGTCCTCTGTCAATACAGGTATGTTGATGTTAAATCCCTTTGTGACCTCACCTGATTTCTGCCTGTGGGCCACAACTTTTTTTTCTGGGGATGTAATATTTGTGTGAATAGGTCCTTCTTTAGGATGGTTTGTATGGAGCCCAAGAGATGCTTGACAGCAAATAGGAGGTCAGAGAGGCTTAGCTGCTGGTCTCTTTGGAGTTTGCTTGCTACAAAACCTATTAAAATTCGGTACCCTTCCACTGGGAAGCGGTGATGATAATTGCTTTGCACTTGGGAGGAGTTTTGTGCTAGCTTAGACTCCTTTGAGCCCACCATAGAGTTATTCTGCCCTTTCTTCCAGAAAGATGACTTCTATTTGTCCCAGAAGAATGGGATCCATCAACCTCAGCTACTTCAGTTACCACCCAAAGCTTCCTGGTGGTGTCAGGTAATGTTTCCTCTCAGTTAACAGAGTGAGAGTGGCCTTTACCTCGATGAAGCTGACAAGCAGTAAGTGGTTAAACTGCAGAAACTCCATTTCTGCCACTCATGTGTCAGAAATGATAGATTTACTGGGCACAGACCTCCAAGCACTTTGAAGCTGAGGGCTTGGCTGAACTTGAATGCTCTATCATGTTAGCTACCCTTACTAGCATGAACATGTTTGCAGCTGTGTGTTTCTATATCAATTTAATCTCTTTTCTTCCAGGGGTTGAGCCTTACCCTTTAATACTACCATATTAAAACCTCATTATGGTTTAACTGCATCCATATTTAGTAAGGCACTGACAAAGCTTATGCTGGCATTAGGAAAATAAATCATAATACAAAGTAGAAAACATATGGTAGCTACCTGAGTCATCTCTAGAAGCTAAAAAAAAAAAAGATCCACCAAACAAAATATCCAAACCCCCATGCTTTTAAATTCAGGTTGTTGTTGGTGGAGGATGGGGGGTATGAGGTTTTTTTTTGTTTGTATGGGGTTTCTTGTGTGTGTGTGTGTGTGTGTTTCTTTCTGTTGTTTTGTTTTTTGGGTTTTTATGTATGTTTGTTTGTTCGGTTTTGTTTTTTTTTGGCTTTTCTGGGTTATTTTAGCCAAGAAGAATATAGAAAGAGGAAGACTCTAAATTTCTAGCCTAAAACTATTCAACTATTCATGGATCTTTAGTGTTCCCAGTCCCTGAAGCCAGGAGCAGAGACTATAAACACTCTGGGATGCTGAGAGGAGAATCCACCATTTGCATCACTTTAATTTGCTGCAGAACTTGTGAGAATTGCTTTGCATTTTCTTCTTTAGGTTTTTAGAGGATTTTAGCCTACACATTACTGATTTATCTCGTACATTAGGTGATACAAGGTGGTGAGAAGAAGAGGAGATAGATAGACAGATGTCTGCTAAAACATGCCTTAAGGGAATCTTGCAAGGAAAAGGGAAATAAGACATCTTAGGTTGTGGTTGTTCTCATCACAGGTGGCACTCAGAGCTAGGACAGGGAGAGCTTTATATTTGGTTTGTACAGACTTCAAAACCATGGATGCCTCTTGCTGAACCCTTTCTGTAAAGTGATGAGGGAATTCTGTGTTTCACTGCAAAAAATGAAGTTATCTTAAACTGCTGGAGGGGGAGTATGAAAAATACCTAGAAGAAGTGAACCTCCAAAAGGAATTTAATAATGCCATGTTTACTCTCTTAGTTTCATGTATCAGTCTGTCAGTCCATGCTGTTCTTGCAATGCCTTCATTCCTCTGCCAGGAGGACAAAACCTGACCCATTCGCACTTCTGCCAACACAATAATTCATCCAGTGTCAGACCTCAGGTTTTCAGTGGCTTCTCCATCCACCTGCTGCTCCTGCTGTAGCAGCCACACCAGCTGCACTATCCCAACTCTGTCAGTCCAGACAGAAAAACTTGCATGCAAAACTTGCTGAGTATTTAGTCACTCATGCTGCTTGTGACCATGTCTCTTTGTGTCGTCTCACCCGTTCTGTAACAGTAAGCATGGAAATTATGTGATTGGCAATATAACCCTACAAGAACTGGGGAAACTGATGCAGTCACAGTTTGGGTTCAAAGCATTCTCAGCTTACACTGATGCGAGCAGGTATGTGATGTCTTTTAGTTTGTATGGATTAGTGAGATTTTTTCCCTTCTCAGTGACAGGTTTTAGGGCTTGTCTACTAATGAAAGAGTTTCCAGTACGCCTGAGCTTACCCCAGAAATGTGGGCACTCTTTGTTTTATTTGACATTGATCTGTTATCTTGAAGTGAACAAGCTGTTAAAGGTCCAGATTTCCAGATAATAAAGATTATATTCACTATCTTTGACAAACGTCTCATTGACAGTGAGGAACTCCAGAAGGATCTAACAAAACTGAATGAAAGGTAAAGAACATGGCAGAGGAAGATAAATGTGCAATAGTTCATCTGTGGAAAATAATGTGAATCATGTCTCAATACTTGAAATCAGTTCACCAGAGACACCTTTAAATCACTGCTGTAGGGCTCTGAAATCACTGCCTTTATGGGCAGTGACAGGCAACAAGCCAACAGGAACAGAGGAACCATCAGGAAGGGCAGTGAGGAATGGACTAGGATGTCCTTTTGCTGCTACATAAAACTTCCATGAACCCACACTCTGGGGCCTTGGGGTCTCCACATCTCGAGAAGAATGTCATGGGGTTCGAAAAAAGAGAGAAGAGAGGAACCAGAAATTACAAAATCATGAAGGTGGTGGAAAAATTCAATGCAGAGATCTTATTTATGAAAAATCTCTGTGAAGAGCAGAGTATTCCTTGAAACTTGTAGGACATCAGTTTGGAACAAATTTTTAATGGTGTGGGGTTTTTTTAACACAGTGAGTAGTGAAACTCAGAAATGAGTGAGGATGTCTGTGGTCTGCTCCTGGTAGACAAAAGAAAAAAAACCAAAACCTTAAAAATCCCAAAGACCAAAGAAAGCAAAAGGACAAAAAAGAACAAAAGCGGTAAAAGAGAAGGCTTTCAGTCACCTCCATCCAGCTGTTAGGAGCTATGGGACATGGCCACCTTCTACCTTTCGAGGTAGAGCATGTTGTGCAGCCAAACAGCAGTTGTTTTGGGTAATTAAGATAATCAATGCTAGTAAATCAAACAGTGCTTGGTGACTTCCTAAGCACTGAAACTTAACCCTCTATACTGCCAAACTGCTAGCAGGGATCCTGGCACACCTTTAGCACAGTCAGCTTAGCAGCTGATAAAAAAGATTTTTGGTTTCATCTTGGGCATTAGCAGAGAGCAGGGACCATTTTCAATGGACATTTTGGATGCAACCACCCTAGAAGGGGCGGTAGGAGAGTCTGATAGCCTGGCTATGAGCAGACAGCTCTGCTTGGCCTCAGGGTGGCTCAAAGAACAAATGTGGGCACTGTATAACTTACTGGAAGAGTTATAACAGGAGTGGTGATGATCTGTGGCTCAAATATTCCTGCTGACAATGGGCTATGGGTGTCATGGACTTTAGAATTCTTGTAGTGCATCTGTTCCCAAATGTCCCTACTCCACTGAGGCTGCCATCCACTGTGTGTGCCAAGTCAGGGCGCAGCGTCTGATGAATCAGCTGCTCACGTCAGGTAATGGCACTTGTTTTTGAACTCTGCTCTTGCTTTTAGTTCTGAAGGACTTGGGAACAAATGCTCTTTCTGGCCCAGCCCATGTTTACTGATAGTGTGACCTGAGCCATGCATATTGACTTGCATAGATAACTTTTGCATCTCCACCTTGCCAAGCCAACTGTCCCATTTTTCTTGTCTATTTACGCAAGAGGATAATTTTGCACAGCTCTGGTTCAGTGAACCTGTAGAGTAATCAGTTACCAGGCTCATGGATTTTCATTGCACTTGTGCTTCTGGGAAGTGCCCAAAGATTCCTGTGTGGAGTCCTGTTCCAACTCTTTCTGTAGCTGTGAAGGAACAGCTGCTTCGGGGTCTGTGTGATTTACAAAGCATGACTACACCATTTGTGCAGGATGACAATTTTAGTGAGGAAACCACTTTGATGGGTCAGCAGGGGGAAGGCAAAATTTGCATAAAGTCATAAAAGGCTATCTGAGACAAAAACACTGTAAGAAATTCTGGAAGTGTTTCAACCAAAGAAATAAAAAGATTTTAAGTTTGGATTTTGTCTCCTGACAGTAGTTTTCAAAATGAATGTACACCAAATAATCAAGAAAACATTCATTGTGAAATCTGGCATTCAGGAGGTGGGTGCTGATGTCCTTTGTTTATCTCCCCTACAATGACTTACATAAATCAGTTAACAGAAGATATGTTGTGCTGGGTGGAACATATCAGAGTTTTTGGATGTCAGGCAAAATCTCAGCCTAGCAGAGGGACTTCAGTGCCTTGTGTGCCTCAGAAGATGATGAGCAGTTAATCAGAGCAGAATTTCACCTTTTAGTAGCTTTGAAAAATTGTGTTACTTTTCACTTTCGGTTAAGACGAGAAATGCCATGAAGGGTTTTAGTCCTGGAACTGTTCCACACTTAGAACTGCTGTACCAAATCAGGCCTGAGGTTTACTTGGATTGGTTTCCAGTCACTGACTGTGGGCAGCATCAAAAGACACAGAGTGATCTTGAGCCACTGTCCTCCTTCTTCCAGCAGCCAGATGTTGCATAATCACATCAAACAAACACCAGTAAGCTTAAGATGTGAAGAAAGATAATTCCTTTACAAAATGTTTAGCATCACAACTCAGTAATGATTTAAGATAACATCATTGTGAACATTACCAGATCTTTTTAATCTGTGCTGAATTCTTGCCCTCAAGAAAAATTTTTGCTTTTAGACACCACCAAAAAATTTATTCCTGGAAAGCAGGTTTGCAGAAAAGGTCCTGAGGGTCCTGCTGGACACCAAGTTGAACATGAGCCAGCAGCGTGCCCTGGTGTCAAAGAGCTAAAAGTATCCTGGGCTGCATTAGGAAAATTATTGCCAGAAGGTCGAGGGAGTCTGTGATTCCATGATCTTTTATGTAATGGAATCAGTTCTGACAGTGTAGGTGGGGATGCACAAGGATTTGTACCTGGGCTAGACCATGTTACAGGCACACCTGAACTGACAGCTCTTAACTACAGTGTGGGCAGGTAGGAATGCAACCTGGGACCCACAGTCCTCCCACATCTTAGGTTTAATGCCAACATCCTTGGTGTTAAATTAAATTAAATTTAAAACTATTGCATTGCTTTTGTCACTTTTCCATTAAAAGTAGCTGCTAGAGCTACAGAACATATTACTCTGATCGTTAAGAATTGTAAAATTCCTGAAGCTATGGTAGTTTAATTGTTGTCTGTAATAGATTAAACACAATGAGTTTTCACAGACATACTGGCCATTATATCAGTACTATTAGTGCTTAAAAATATGAATACAGAAATTATTTCTGAAATCTTGGGCATGTCTTGGGCATGCTACTCCCATGAGGAACTGTAGTCATGCACATATACATCCACATTTTCTGACAGTCCTGACATACCCTCCTGATTTAAAGTCATTGTTCTTTCTAGGATGAGATATGATATCATTGCTGTAAGTGTGGCAATATATATTTCTGTGAATCTGTGATGGTGACACTGCAGACAAGTTCTGAATAAGCTTGGAAGGCACTAAATACCTGAAATCAATTCCTATCTAAGTAGTTAGGTCTTCCACGTTATTAACCTACACAGTTTCAAAACATGCCTTCAGGTCAGCCTGTCCTACTAATCTTACCCAATAGATCTCAGGATCAGCAGAGCTGGACTATATCCTGGTTACCACTGTGGATAAATGGAATTATGGTAGATGCTGCAGAGTGATCTTTTTGCAATAGAATTATCTGCACTGAAAAATTCTCTGCTGATGGAAAGGAGATTTGATCCATCCAGGCTGAAATTTCGGGTTAAGTAACAAAAAGAACAGTACCTCTACTCTATCTGACCTTCTAGAATCCAACTGGACTTCTTTTTTTCTTTAAATTTTGAAAAACACTTAGGACAGCATAGAAATAGCAGGTCTCAAGGTTCTCTTACTCATAGAAATACCTTCCTCATTTAAATATAGACAGCAACCAGAGCATTTTTCCCTATCCTCTTGGTCCATCTGGATGAAGTTTTGCTTCATGGTGGGTAAATGTGGGACTTATAACTGTGAGACATTGTGGAGGCTGGAGATTATCTGCCTCTATCTATCTATCTATCTATCTATCTATCTATCTATCTATCTATCCACATGAGTTATAGACCTATAAGTTGTGGATGCCCCATCCCTGGAAGTGTTCAAGGACAGGTTGGATGGGGCCCTGGGCCATCTGATCTAGTGGTTGGCATCCCTGCCCATGGCAGGGCAGCTGAAGCTAGATGAACCTTAATGTCCTTTCCAACCCAAACCATTCCATGATTCTATGATAGGCTCAAAAAAAGCAATCAGAGGAATTAATGGTAGAAAAATAATGGCCATAAAATGATAATTAAATATGTTTATCAATAACATTTAGCTCTGAAAATCCCAAAACTGCAGCTTGCTAGAAACTTCAGGGCTGTATTGGGTGGATTATTCTGTACTGACTTGCTTCCTTGACCCCCTTCCTGAGGCTCATGCTGCAAGCCTTGAACAGAGACTAGGACATTTGGTTTGACATGGGACAGCCATTCTTGGAAGTCTACTTGCTCTGAGTGTGCTCTGTTGCAGTGATTCCTGGGAGCAGGGCTACTTTCAGTGTCCTCCACATCAAACAGAAACTGCTTTCAAGAGAGAAGTTGAGTGAGGATGTCTCAGTAAGGCAATTACATAAGAAATTAAAGACGAGAGGAAAACTAAAAATGACTAGGACCATTTTAAGGATCTGTATACCACAGGGTATTGTGGTATTGTGATAGGCAAATGAAAATGAGAGGAACAGGAGGTAGGGAATAATATAAAGAGCAGTTTTTCTCATTTTTTAAGACAAAAATCTGTTGTATTTGAAGGTCAAAAGCAGGCTACTATTATTAAGTATTAAGGATAAATTTGTTTTGGAGAAACACCAGATGCTTACTGAGTATCAGTGGAGGGAATGTGGAAAAGAACATTACTAGCAATGGCAATAACAAAACAGAAGTAGGATATAAAAATGCAAATAAACTGCTTTTTGCACAGCATATGGCATTGTAGAAATACAGAATCAACCCAGCTATGAACTATGCTAGCAAAAGATCCTTTGCACTAACATTCCACAGAGTTAAATTAATGAGGCTACTATTAGAAACCATATTAGAGAAATGCTAACCTTTCAATGAGCATTTAGACTATGAAGATTTTTCTTTTTCCAACTTATATTCTCTCTGAAATGTGGATGCCCTCCAAGTTTAAGGAGCGTGATATAAACAAAAGATTTTATTTTTCTGCCTGCATGTTTAAAATGTAAAGTGCCTTCCTTAGAACTGCTACATAATTCACTTTTCTGCTACATTTCTCAGAAAACGTGGTCAAGTAGCAATATTGAAGACAAAACAGCATCTGCATTTGAACTGAGATACAATCTTCTTAGGCTGTTAACACAAGAGATGCCCCTGCCTTTATGAAAGGTTGAAGTCAAGACCTTTAGCTGAATATGCTGCTTCTTTCACAATAATGCCTGAATTGTAGCTGATGTTTGCCCATTTATTTCCTCTTTGATTGCCTTTCTGGTAGCTCTTTGTGCTTTGCTTAATATTTATTTCCCCTTGGCCAGCACTAAAAACTCTCAATACTGTAAAGCTGTTCCCATCTGAAAGCTGAAATGGACTTTCAGGTACCTTTGACAATCACTGCATTAATATTGTGGTATCCAGCAACAACACAATACATATTTAGGTTTCACTTCAGCTGGATTGTAATGTTTTCTCCTGCTCTGGATGTAACCAAAGTGGTGTAGGGCCTCATGGGGAATCCATTCAGAGAAATTTCATTTAAGCACTTGTTAACTTCAGTTCTGCTCTGAAGTCAGATGCACTGGTAACTAAAAGACTGATATGCATCTGCCTGCACATATTGCTTGATGATGATCCAAAAGCACAGGTGTAGCTACTCCCCCATGGTTATCTCTCATCTTTAGGTATTCAATTGGCTGCTCTGGGCTTCCATTTCCTTACCTTTGTTAAGCTCCTACAAGCGTTTTTTAGTCTGAAGTCTTTCAAAGCCCTTGAATTCCCTGTCAGCAAGTGCTACAAAAATGCAAAGCACTGTTAGCATAAGGCAGCATGTTCTTTATTCCAGGGAAATGGGGAAGTCTGCATGAAGGAGAGAGGATTGCTGAGAGGAAAGGAGGTACAGGAGGCATAAAAAGCAGCCTCTTCTAAATGAGTTCTGCTGACCTGTACAGAACAGAACAGATTATTTCAGCTGGGAGGGACCTACATGATCACCAGTCCAGCTGTCTGACCTCTCCAGGGCTGGCCAAAAGTTAAAGCAGGTCGTTAAGGCCGTTGTCCAAATATCTCTTAAACACTGGCAGGCTTGGGGCATCAACCACCTCTCTAGGAAGTCTATTCCAATCTTGGAGCATCCTTTCTGCAAAATACATCAAAGACCTTCCTTTCATCCACTGGGCAGATGATCTTATCATCAATGATATCAAATTAGTTAGACTGGCTTTCCCTTTGTGAACCCATGTTGTCTGTGCCTGATGATGGAATTATTCTTTAACTGCCTTTCAATAGTACCCAGTATGTTTTTCAGCATAATTTTTCTGAGAACTGAAGTTAGACCAACAGGCCTGTGATTTCCTGGGTCTTCCCTCATGCCATTCTTGCAAACTGGAATAACCCTGGCCAATTTCCAGTCAGCACAGACTTCTGGTGGATGATCAGGAGGCATCCTTCCATAACATCCATATCCACAAATGATCCTTGATTTTATCTACTCTTGAGGCTTTACACCTCAAGCTTACAAACAGAGTGCTTCAGGAAAAGAGGGGCCCACAGGAACATGTGATCAGTGTTCCTATTATCCTGCTTCATGGTGGACTGTGATCCCTCCTGAGGAGGAGCAGCCTAAGGAGACACAGAAAATATTCTGACTATCAGCACTATGGAGAAACTAGAGGCTGTTTAGTCCTTCTGAAAAGAAAAAAAACCTCCAAACTCCACCTTTTTCTTTGATACAAAATATTTAATCAAATATTTTAGTGGGTTTTTTCCTTTTGTTTTTCTCTCAGATGGAGCTGTGCTGAAAGTGGTTTCCTTTTTGAAATACATGGCTAAAAAAAAAGCTATTTTCAGCAGTCTTTGCCTCACTCTCCTTTTTATCTTTCTCTCTACCTGCTTGAGGTGGGCAAAATGGATCTCTGTGCATTGTATTCTCAGCTCCTCACCCCTGCTGATGCAGCTCTTCACTGTGCTTTTTATCATAAAGAATATGACTAACATTTGCCAATCCCGATCTTGTATTTTCTCTGTGGGAAGGGCTGTGTGTGCAGTGTGGTGCTTGGGTTTGGAGATTAATTTCTCGTGGTGTCTATTCTGATATATGCTGTGGATAGCAGTTTGTACCTTAGCTTGGAATAAGTTTAAGTGAGCCTGAATTCTTGCATTGTCCCTGACAAACATCTGCTGTGCTGGAGAGCTTTACCTGTCTGTTCAATATTATCACCCCCCTTGAGAAGTGGAGTTGTCCACTGTGGGTTTCAGTTCTGAGCAGGGGAATTCTGTTGCTCAGGACAACTGAACAACTGGATGTTGAGAGGCAAAGGAACAGGAGTAGCTCTCCATGGCAGCAAAGGTTAATGCACTTTTAGTTCCTTCCAGGAAATTCACTGAAGCCAGGGCACTGCCCTGGCCTTTGCAGATGTCCCTGGCTGAGCTCACCTGGGGAAGCAGTGCTGAGCTTCCCTTTGCTGATCTGCAGATACAACAATGTCAATTTGCCTGCTCAGTGAACTGTCAAGGACTCCTCTGTTTGGAGGGCACTTCTGCAGAACAACTTGTATCTTTCCTGTTGCTCAACAAAGCGGTGAGAGGGTACTTAAATGGATCCACTGGGAAGAAACTCATATGAAAGCTGTTTGTCGTTAAAATAAATTTTTCTAGCTTTCACATTAAGCAAACCAACAAAAAAAGGACTAGAACAAAATGAAATACCTGGTTAAAAAAATTGATAGATCACATTTCTCCTTTGTTCTGGTTACCTGTTAATTCCCTGCAGAACCAATGCAGAGGTTTGGTAGAATCCACCACAATAAGGAATTGGTTTCTGCGTTTGCAGTGCTAGTATAACATTAGTCACCAACCAAAACCCAAAAGCTTTTCCAGTGGGATGTTTTCTTGCTGGTTTTAACTTTTTTCATGCATCTTCTTTAAATCAGATTAATTTCCCCTTGCACAGGACTGACATGGTAAAGTTTTATGAAGAAGAGAAACATGGCTAATGTTAATAATTTCTTCCTCAGGCAGGGATGTGGGTAGCAGAAGTGAAGGACCCAGAGTTGAACTGTGAGATGCAATGGGCTATAAAAATGGAGAAAAGTAGCCACAAGTAGGGGTGGCTGCCTGGACCAAACCTCTGTTTAATTCCCAGTCCATGGGCAATGCTGCCTGAGAGTCTTGCTGATCACAGCTGGCTGCTGAACCCAGCCTGAGGAGAACTGCTCTCCCCAGAGCAGGAGCAGATCCTTGGTGTAGTGATGATACAGCACAGAGGTGATGGGGGCTGAACAGTGCCAGGAACCAGCACCATGGAGAGAATTGATTCAACAAAAGTTGCATGGGATCCAGGGGACTGGGGTCAGCATCATTCCTCTGGGCTATAGTGGTGCACCCAGGAGCTCATGGTGGAGACAAAACCCACGAGTCTATAGATAATTATGCTTTTATTTAAGAAATCCATCTTTTCTAAGAAACACAGTGCACCATTCAGACACCACTGTGGGGTTGTAAAAGAGGCATTTTACCTGTGAGGGGTACAGAAAGTCGCGGTGGGGTTTTATATAAACATGACAGATCTCTGTTTTCTGCTGGTGTGTGTTTGTAACCACAGCTCTCACCCTGCTCATTAAGCAAAGATCTATTCCTTTCTCTGTTTACCTGTTTGCCAAGGCTTAGGAAACAAAAATCTTCCCCTTCACACCATGCTGATGGCTCACTAACTCCCAAATCACTGCAGCTCCTTAACAAAAATAGCATGATCCAGCAATAAAGGAAAATAAGTTTATAGACAAAATTTAATTAGAACTGGCAAAGCTGCTGTTTGCTATTTGGGAACATCCTTGACTATGTTTTCCTATTGTTTACTTAGAGACTTTATTTGTTGGGAAGAATGGATCTGAAAAGGGTAGAGAGACAGTACTTGGCTTTGACCCCTCAGACGTGGAGCCACCAAAGAGACCCGACCTGGGCAGTGTGTTCAGCCCAGCGCCCTCCCACGAGGCTGGGTGCAGACAGACTGGTGGATCCCATTATTTGACTCTGGGAAATGAGGCTGGAGTCTGGGAAAAAGAGGAGACTGCAATTCAGAATGCTAACTCAAACACAGGTCCTTTCCAAATTATGCACTGTTTGTTCTGGTAGTTTTCAGATCCATGTCTTCCTTTGCGCCACAACTACCACCTTTTCCTTTTTCCTGCCTTGTCCTCAGTGGCTAATTTTCTCCATTCTAGTTCAAGGGGAACAGTAAAACTCCTTTTCCAGCTTCTTTGATGCATTTCTGCATCCATCATTCTCGAATTTGAATTCTCTCCCTGCTGTGAAGGATGCTGCACAGCTCATGGCTTGACATCATCCTAGCTAATTTGGTTTTCTGGCTTTTGGTTAATAAATTTTTTTACTAATGATTGTGTAGTTTTTTCTTACCTTCCTCCTCCACTGTCTCCTTTCTCTTCTCTCTGCCTCCGTCATATAATCCCTGTCTTCCTGGGATGAAGGTTATTTTAGTCTGAATGCCTGTTGAAATTCACTTCTTTCGCCTACCACTCCAACTCTGATCCCTGTGCATTTGCAGTGTTATGTGTTTTTTTGATCTCTTCTTCCGTTGGTTTCTAAACTGGGAAGACTTTTCATTTGCAAATGTCTTCAGTTCTCTCTGCCTTTATTTGAACCACCAGCTCGCTTTCTATAATTTACCATAACTTTCTGATAGAGATATGGCTACAAAGCACTTTTACTGACTCACCAGATGAAACCCCTGAATCTTCAAGTCTTTGAGGAAAACACAGTGATTGCATCCTAATTCTCAAAAATGCCATACAGACTGCAGTGCACAAGTTGGAGAAAAATGCTCTTGGAAAATGAGTGAGAAGCTATTTGAATGGAAATAGCACAGTGGATATTTAAGACCACCTGGGAAATCAGTGACCACTTAGCTTGACTTCAGTAGGCTAGAATGCAATAGCAGGGAACTGTAAAAATAAGTATTTTGGCAAAATGAACCTGATGAGCAATAAGCACCATGAGTTTGAGACATTAATCACATCTGACAAAAACTGTGGCATCTTGGGTTATTGCAGGGTGGGTGGGTGAAACCCATATGGTGGATGCAATCCATCTTTTCTTGAGTATTGTATTTGACGCATTGCAATCTAAACCCCAGGACACTGCAGAAAGATGATGATGTGATTAACATTGGCTGACAGATCACATTTGCCAGTGCACAAACTTGTTAATGGAAGCAAGTGTGGAGGTGAAAATATTTGAGCAATAGCATTCAATAAAATTGTTACAGGGAGTGGACTCAGGATCTCAACAAGAAATGGTCTTAGACAAGGTCCCAGAAGTAAGTACTGGACCAGGACTTTTCAGGTGATTAATTCTTGGAATTACACTTTGATGAACACGGTGCTGTGATGGGAAGTGGCGCACATGGCAGCCAGAAGGAAAACTAAAATAGCTGTTAAGTCCTCTGGTGAGAGTAGGAACAGATAGGAAATATTTCAAAATAGAAAGACGTCGTGTGATATACATGAGTGCTCAGGAAAGACAACTCTTGAATTTCTTTCCAAGGAATCTTTGGAAAGTATTGAATAGCAGCAGTTATTTGAAATAGTGACCTATTAACAAAACCAAGTGCTCTGCAATCAAGAGGAGATTGCTGCAGAGCAGAAAGTGACCTACTTACAGCTTTGTTTCTGAAAGTCAGAGGTCCTTCAACTGATTAGTAGTGCAGCATTAAATAAAGCTCATACTGCAACATTTAATGTTTTTATATGTCTCAGACTGGTTTTAGAGCCCTTTAGTTTGCAAGTACCCCTCAAAAGAAAAAAATCAGCGTGGAAAGAGTGAAAACCAAGTTGTTCAGAAGTCAGCAATTTAACTTAAAGTGTTTATATTATGATTTAACAACAGGGAATGTTTTACAAGGCTAATTTAGGTGGGATTCCTCTTACCCTGAGATGCTGGAACTTGATTTCTGAACTGACATAACAACTCCCTTCTGAACTAGACCCTCAGACCTTGTTACATGCAGAGGAGCAGATGTAATCTGTGACATCTGCTGTGAATTACTCAGTTCACTCTAGGTAGGTGTTTGAAATGAATCACCCACTGGAGCTGCTGAAATCACCTTGTTTTCTCCACTGGCAATAGAGCTGGCCCAACTAACCAAACTTAGATACTTAGATATGGTAAATTGTTTTATATCTACAGGATAAACCCATTAAGACTAAGTCTTTGGAGCTTTTAGAACTGGAATATTTTATTTTTCAACATTTTAAGACTCATTTTCTCACTACAGATGCCACCACCATCGTGCTGATAAAATGTATAAGCTGTGGTCATAGTCAGTACACTGAAAAGCAGTCAGATCAAATTAGAACATGTCAAGAATGTATTTCTCAAAACTTTTTCCCCAGTAGATGTTCTGATTAAAAAACTTAAGGTTAATATGATTCCCAACAGTTATTTCTCATGACTCTCAGTTAAACCAGATTTAAATCTAATAACTTCTGATCTTCATCAGGAAGATGGAAAGCAGACCTCAGATCTGTGGGATGAAATGCTTCCTTTTAGTGCCTCATAATTCTTTAAACATGTAGCAATAGGACTGTATTTTCTTTGAGGTATCAGAAACATCAGAGTTTACTATGTTAATTTCTAATCCTCACCATCCCTTGACACATTTGAAAGTCTTCATGCTTCTTGTGATGAAATAAAAGACGGAGAGCGACTTTTTACACAGGCATATAGTACTAGGGCAAGGGAGAATGATTTTAAACTAAAAGAGGAGAGATTCAGATCATATTATAGAATGAATTCGTTGTGAGGGTGGTAAGGCCCTGGCACAGGTTCTCCAGAGAAGCTGTGGATGCCCCATCCCTGGAGGTGTTTAAGGCCAGGTTGGATGGGGCTCTGAGCAACCTGGGGTAGTGGAAGGTGTCCCTGCCCATGTCAGGAGAGTGGAACAAGATGATGTCTAAGGTCCCTTCCAACCCAAACCACTCTGTGAAAACATGGTTTATGATCCTGGATATTTTGCAGGAGCTTAGAGTAATAAAAGTTTCAAGTCAAGATCTACCATGTGTATGCTTTTGGAGTAAGTATTGGGCTGTGGTCCACCTGCAGCTCCAGTCCTGAAGGAGGCCTTCTGAACACAAGCACCCAGATTTACACACTGAGATTTGGGTCTCTGTGGGGTTTGTGTCTACANAAAGAGGAGAGATTCAGATCATATTATAGAATGAATTCGTTGTGAGGGTGGTAAGGCCCTGGCACAGGTTCTCCAGAGAAGCTGTGGATGCCCCATCCCTGGAGGTGTTTAAGGCCAGGTTGGATGGGGCTCTGAGCAACCTGGGGTAGTGGAAGGTGTCCCTGCCCATGTCAGGAGAGTGGAACAAGATGATGTCTAAGGTCCCTTCCAACCCAAACCACTCTGTGAAAACATGGTTTATGATCCTGGATATTTTGCAGGAGCTTAGAGTAATAAAAGTTTCAAGTCAAGATCTACCATGTGTATGCTTTTGGAGTAAGTATTGGGCTGTGGTCCACCTGCAGCTCCAGTCCTGAAGGAGGCCTTCTGAACACAAGCACCCAGATTTACACACTGAGATTTGGGTCTCTGTGGGGTTTGTGTCTACATGTCTGCTTGGGGTCTGGTCTCCCACAACAGTCACTAGAAAGGAGATGCCAGAGGAGACAAATGTTTTAACACCTCCTACAGCATTTAATTGATTTCAGTTACAGCTGGATCAGGGAGCTGCTAATGGCCTGTGAAACCATCAAGATGAGAAGTTTAATTTAAGAAAAATGTCCAAGGGCTGTTTGATGCCCTAGTTGAACAAGTGGATTTTAGGGGTGAGCTCAGGTGTCATTTGTAATGAGCAGCACCTTCCTATGTCAGCAGATTGCTGGTCACTGAGGGTCACTGGGCATTTTCAGCCATTTGGTGCACCTTAAAATACCTGAGACATCCACAAGAGAGGGGTAGATATAAGTGGCTCCTCATAAGACTGGGAGCTTAAGTCTAATGAGGAGCAGCTGAGGGAAATGGGGTTGTTTAGCCTGGGGAAAAGGAGGGTCAAGAGGAACTTGTTGCTCTCTACAACTCTCTGACAGGAGGGTCCAGCCAGGTGAGAGAGGGCTCTTCTCCCAGGTAACAAGTGATAGGATGAAACAAAATGGATTTCAGTTGCACCAAGGGAGGTTTAGATTGGATATTAGAAAAAGTTTCTTTACCAGAAGGGTTGTCAGGCACTGGAACCACCTGCCCAGGGCAGTGGCTGAGTCACCATCCCTGGAGGTATTTAACAGATGTGTAGATCTGGCATTTAGGGTGAACCCCTTTAGTGCTGGATGTGGCAGTGCCGGGGTAATGGTTGGACTCAGTGCTCTCAGAGGTCTTATCCAACCTAACTTATTCATTGATTCCATATGACACATGACATACGTGAGATCTGTGCCAGTATGCAGAGGACTCTGGAGGTCAGGTGAGACACTCTAGCACATCTCAAATGACTTGCTAAGTTATGCATGAGCAGCTGATTCAATCTCCAACAGGAATCCTCCACAAATCAGCTATTCCTGTGTCACTATTTTAATTTTGTTAACCCTGGAGAAGGATGTGGGTCTGAATCTGTGCTCTTGTTTTCAAATTCCTAAGCCTAGAGAGCACATATCTTGAGATACTTTTATTCCAAGAATAACAACTAATTTGCCCCTGAATCATGCCAGTTTGTCACACTGGCATTTTTGTGCTGTGGGGAGGAAGAACAGTGTGAAGCACAGGGCAGTCTTAGGGATATAAAGAGGATATCAGGTACTGCTGTTCATGGAAATTGCACTACTTCCTGGTGCATAAGAAGGAAACCACTGTAAAAATCACCACCTAGAATCCAGAATGTCAGGGCTTGTGTGTACCTGTTTACAGAAAAGGGTGGAAGACATGGATTGCTTCACTTACTGGACTACTGAGATGTCCTTGCATATTCTGGGTTGAAACTTCATATGAAACCTTCCAGAAGAAAAGTTTAGATGTGATAGATTTATGTGAAATTGAGTAGTGTGAGAGAGAAAACTCAAGAAAACCAGGAAAAGATCAATAAAGGCAATGAATTTTCCTATAGTGTACAACTAAGACTAAAATTGCAATAAATTAAGAAAAAAGGTTATCCATGACATGGATAATATTTCTTACATTGCTCTGGACACCTAGGAGGTGGTGTCAAACCTCTTGCTGCAGGATTAGTAATATATAATTAATATTATATAATAAACACCAGATGAGAAGCAGCTCATTTCACTCTGGTGAAGGACTCAGCACTCATGAGCTTCTCAGCCCCTGTCGATGGCCCTTGTCAGGGGTGGATTTGGGATTAGATGTGCCTTATCTCGATGCAGAGTAACAGTTTCTGCCCTCCTAGGTCAGGTGGGAACCAAGGGCACTTTACATCCCTCTTCAATGTTGTTTTGACTGCAGATTAGGTGTGTAAGGGAAATAGTAAATGCTCTGTCAAACACAGTGGATGAGGACTGAATAAAACACCATGGGAAGTGAGGAGCACTACACTGATGAGGATGGGATTATTTGACCAAGAGAGGACTCCATTACTCTTGTAACTTTTGCACATTCCCCTCACCTTGTCTTGCTCCTTAGCAATAAAAGAAAGAACATTTCCCCTGTTTTACATGCACCTACCCCAGTGCTGACTAAAATAGACCAGACTGATTAAAATCTTCTGAGGTGACTTCCTGAGTTGTGTGAGATATAGCTTCATATTTTTCCTTGTATTGGTATTATATCTATATTTCTTGTAGTTTTAGCATTTCCTTTGAATATTAGCATTTACTTAATCTTTCCCTGGCTTGTACAGTCACAGCCATGAAAATGAATTATTTGGTGATAGGTCATGGGGCAATGGTTTTAAACTGAAAGAGGGTAGGTTTAGACTGGCCATAAGGAAGAATATTTTATGATGAAGGTGGTGACACAACTGAAACAGATAGCCCAGCGAAGCTGTAGCTGCCCCATCCCTGGAAACATTAAAAGTCACGTTAGATGGGGCTTTGACCAACCTGATATAGGGATTAGATGACCTTTAAAGGCCCTTTCCAACCCAAAGCTTTAATTAAATTAAAGCCCTAGTTAACTAATCAAAGTCCTGTGCTGTTTTGTAGCACCAGACCAGTGACTGTGCTTTCCCTTCTGCTCACCCTTGTGAGGGGCAGAGGCAGTGATGATGCCAGCAGTGATGAATATGTAGCAAACACAACAGAAAATGCCACAGTTCTTGTTTATTGGTCAAAAATAAAGTAGTATTTCCTATGGAAAGGGGAAAGCTTTGAATATATTGGAGAAGAAGGAACATCTTCCACTACTGGCAGGTGCCTTAAGCAGCAATTTCACAGCAACTTATGGAAGTTAAAAATATTTCATTATTTGGCCTGTGCTTAAATACACTTTTTGTGAAGTTCTTGGTATTTGCTGATTTCTGGCACTACTGAAATGATTTTTATGGTATGTTATTTCTATGAAATTAGGAGAAAGTTTTACTGTGCTAGTTTCTTAAGATTGGGTAGTTCCCCACAGTGTCAGGAAAGAACATCTTAAGGATAATAAAGAGCAGGAATATAGTCTAGCAGTTTGAAGGACTCAATAGTTATCAAAAACTTTCTTCTAACTATGTTTAAGTTTATAAAATGCCTTGCAGCAGGGAAAAATAAGGAATAAAGAGTTCTTCCTGTGCTGTAGGCCCTGGGGGAAAAATATTGTACTCTAATGACCTACAACTCACAAGCCTGAATAGACTAAAGTTGCTAAGGGAAAAAAAAATACATGATGTTTTTCTTTTTGATGTTCTTTGCCAGCAGGGAAAAAAATGATGTAAATATTTGTGTTCTATTGACACATTTAGTCAAAAGCCCAAGGGACAAGCTTTCAGATGGAACAATGTTACACAGGATAAAACCAGGCAAATATTTTCTATGGAAAGTTAAACTTATCTACAGATAAATTTATTTTCTATAAGTTAAATTTATGTACAGATAATGAGACATCAGCCTCATTTAGACTGTATCCCAAAAATATGGTTAGTGCAGGTGCATGTGGTGCAGTTTATGGACATCTTATGAGGCACAGATGCAATGAGGAAGGGGAGTCCTATTGATATATCTGGCTTGAAGGGTGTTTCTGCAAGTGCTGCTTAATGCTACCTTCAGATATTGTCAGAGTTTGGTGTTTATATTGGAGAGTTTTTGGTCCTCAATTCCTTGAACCCAGTAGACACATCCTAAAAGTCTTAGGGTTTGAAGTCAGTTCTGCCGTAGAAATCCTCTCTGTCCTTGGGCATTCAGTGTGGTTTTGCTGCATAAGTTCCATCCATAAAATGAGACCTTTAACAAGCCTGTTATCTATTTATTCTGTAACCTCTTTGAGGCAAGCATTGTCTCTTGCTGTATGAATGTACAATGCTTTGCATAATGGAGTTTAATCTGAGTTTCTTTAAGGTACCTCTGTTGAATAACAATGATTAATCAAACTGAGTAAATATTATTTAGAAAAAGATAAAATGAGTGCAATGATTTATTTTTTTCTTCATAGGAAATGAAATGCAGAATTAATTGGAAGTGAATAGCAGCACCTATTTAAAAGTGATGAAAGAAACTTTTTGCATACTGCAATATTAAACTTTCAGCCTTCCTATTGAAAACTCTCATTAGCGTTTGCATTTCAGCTGAATGAAAGAAATCATTCTCAATGTAAGATATTTGTGGGTATTTTTCCTGAATGCAACCCAATATTTGTTCTGTAAATGAATGCCCACCACAGAGACATACACAGGGTTACTCATGAATATGTGCAAAACAACCCTTACATCTATCTCCCCACAATCTGTCTTCTCACAGAGAGAAGGATGGATGGTGAATTAATGAGACAATGTACAGGTAACTTTGTAGGAATAAGACAAGATGTGTGACTCAGGCCTATGGATGTGTTTCTATGTCCATATAGTCACTGTGGAGTAGGATTCACCTCTGGTTCCTTTGCACCTTGAACACCCTGTTGCACCCCACAGCTTGAGTCCACTTCTCTTGGACAGCTCCCCTTTTTTAGGGTGCTGTCCTTCTCACTGGACTGACATAGCAAGTCTAGTAACTAAAGTAGATGAGATGCAATTCTTTAAACCTGGCATCAGGGAAATACTCTGTCTTCACAGTATAGACACAAGAATCAAGCCAACACTAAATAGTTCAGGTTCTTCTGTGATAGCAGAAAATCTGACATCTCCTGACTGAACTTGCTGGGTGCCCTTGCTGTTTATGTGCAGGTGTTCCAGGAACATCCCATTACCTGTCTTTAATTAGGCTGTGTTAATACTGATGTGTGCCTTTGTAAGCTGTGATCACACAGCTTTCTGGGGCCTGGTCACATCCTTCCTGCTGTGGAAGGAAACCTCCTCAGCAGCTCTGAAATTGTTCCTCCCAGCAAGCTTTTCAACAGCAAGCATTGTTCTGGATTTTTGCATAAGGTTGGAAGCTGAAATAGCTGATCCTTTTCAGCAGTTTTCTGAAACACAAACCCCCACATATAGTGAAGATAGGGGTTCTCTCCATTTCCATTCCGTCTCCCTTATATTTGAATTTTTCCCTTTATGTTCCTTGGCACAGGTAGCATAAAAGGCAAGTACAGCACTTCATTTGCAGGCTCTGTGATGTTCTGGTTGAGCACAGCCTGTGAAAGTGGCAGAAGGTGTTCTGAACCATCCAAACACACCTGCTGTCCTGGCTGCTATAAACAGCCCTGAAGAGCAAACACTATTACAGTTCCTGAGTAGAAAAAATGCTCCTGACTTGGCCTCCTGCAGCCCAGCCACATCTGCTCTCTTCCAAACACTGAAAGCAAGAGGAGAGTCGATGTGATACAGGAGGCACTTGAGTTCAGAGGATGGGATGCCAACTTGTCAGAGAGACAGCACCTTCACCTTCCTCTTGATGCTTAGATTAGAAAATTTCTTGGTGAAGGGACTGTTTCTAATGATGTGTTTATATGGTGTTTTGGAAAATGGGGTCTTGTGCAAGACCAAACGTAGCTCATCATCCATTAGGGATGAGAGTTATTGCAAATCTTTAGGGGCAGTGGAATTTTGGTACCGGATAAAATATATGAAAGTTAAATAATGGAGGCTGCAGAAAAGGACTTTGTAGGAAGAGAGGGACAAAAATAAGGAGCTTCATCAGAAGGAATTACTAAAAGGCAAAAGGAAACTTCTCTCATCCAGATGAAATGGGGAGAACCAGAGGCATTTGGGGTTGCTTCTGTAAAGTGCTGAAATCTATTCAACTCTCATTGCTTTAATCTCAGGCATACACTAAGTCAAGAACTGGACAGGATAGGGTTATAAAGTAGATTATTGCAAGGTTAACCTTTTCTAAGTCTTGCACCTCATATTTTTGTGTTTCATGGAACTGCAAAGCCCATGAATGGGGGGCTGATTCTCTGACAACATGAATCAACTGAACTGTTCATTTATAGTAGCTACTGTAGTGATAAGATCTGACCCACACAGATTTTGTTTAGAAATTAAATATGCCTATTCAGAAACATTTAAAAAAGACATAATTACTTGATGCTAGTTGAAAGTTTCTAAAGTTTTCTTATTATCCCTGCTGTAAATATGATGAAGACCACAGTATCCTTAAGCAACAGATAAGACATATCTGAGAAAAGTGTCCTGTCTTTCAGAGCAGACATTTCTCATGCAAACTGGAAAACTGTGGCTTTGAAAACACTCATGAGAAACAGAGTCCTTGTCTTGGACTGTGAATTGGGCATAGTACTGGTCTGGTGAGTAGACAAAGGTGAGGTGGTAGCCAGATGGGGTGCGTGCAACCAGTTTCCATTTAGCAGAAAAGAATCCTGCATTACTAAAAAAGAGTTACAGCGGCTTCTGAGAGTGCCATGAGCAGTTACTCACTTGCAAACACAGATGATGACATTCCCAAGAGTACTGACTTGTTCTGCTGGAAGGAATGAGGTACATGAAGAAAGAGATGGCTCTGAAAGACAGCCCACCTGGGAGGGCTGGAAATTCCCACTTCAGCCGAGTGTGACCAGCTGCAGGCAGCAAATTTTTCTTGAAGCTGTATCTGCAATGGTCTTAATCCTCGCCTCGCCTTGCCTCTCTCCTCACTTTTTGTGCTTTTCTGGATATATTATTAGCACATTATGAGTCAAAACAAAGGAAAGAATACCTGTGGTGTATTGGTCTCATGATGGGAGCAGTACCACCATACTAGAGGTGTCTGAGCTGGATGTGATTATCCACAGTCCTTTACTTTTGGTGTCCATTACAGCTGTGCAGATGCCTGTGCAGAAAGCAAGACAAATTGAAAACACAGCACTTAGCAGTCATTTCTGCAAATGACTGCCCCAGATATATTGAGCTGCAGAACTGTGACCCTCTTATATTTCTTATGATTCTGCACAGGTACATAACACATTTCTGTCTGTGATCTTCTGGGAGTGATCACAATGGCACATTTATAAAAAAAAAAGATGATGAATGGAAGGACCCTGCTCCAGTTTCCTTTTGGGACAACGAGTGTGGAAAAAGCAGGACTGAGTCACTGAAGTGAAATCCAACATTCCACTGAGGTGTCAAGCAATGATTTATCCCTTGGCACACACTGCAATTGTAAGCATGCTGCCTTATATTACATTTAGCTCTGTGTTTGTTTTCATATATCTGTTTTTAAGGCTGATTAACAAAACCAGTAAGGCCATGGGGGAATTGGATGATCTCCTTTCCATGAAATTTTTTCATTTGGGAAGCAAGACGTCTATTCTGAAAGCAGAGGAAAAAACCTAAAACAACTGAACCTCCCCAGTTGCCTCTACAACTCTGAAATGTTCCTCCTGATTTTAGGCTTTAACAACTATTTGTTATGGAATATGGCATCTCAAAAAGTTAAAAAGAGGTAATTTGGAAAATTGAGTTCAGACATTCTCGAAACATACTATTATATCTTCACTTTGTTTCAACAAAAAAGGCTCATTTTTTGCTGCTGATGAGGTACTATATTTGGAAGGAAAAAATTAGTCTGCTGAAAAATATCTGTGTGGCTTCAAAAATTATGTATTTTCACTTTTTTTTTTTCTTAGAATGGCTAAAGTCATGCAGTTCCTCAGTACTATTAATAATTGTATATAATGTTGCTTGTGATGGAGAGTTTGCAGGCAGGAACACAGAAAGCCCTGGATCTGAATGCCTGTAAATGAGAGGAAATGAAGCTGGATGAGGCTGAGGTCTAGCTCCAGCTGTGATTCTCAAGGCAGGAGGAAGTTCCACTCATTCTGCTCTTTTGGCACCTGCTGAAGTTCACAGGCCATTTGTTTTAGCATGACTTGTGACCAACAGCACCCATCTATATCAGCACATGAGTTCAACTGTTGTCTCCTTTAATTAGGTCAATACTGTGAAATTCCAGTTCAGGGCTTCATTCAGGAGGTAGGGATCATAGAAAATATTTTTTTCCTCCTGTTCCTTGTGTGACACGTGGTTCAACCACTGTATTCCACTTGGGCTTTTTACCTCACATGATGGCCTTTGCAGCAAATGAGATTTCTAGCAGCAGTGAGAAACCTCACCCAGTCTCCAGCTGCCACTGCAGAAAACCAGACATTCCTCAGAGGTCCTGCATTTCCCACTCTGCTGTGAATGCCACAGAAACCCTCGGGGACCTCAAATCACAGCTGATGCCTAGGTTTGGACAGCTGACCAAAGCCCTGCTTTGGACCACCACCTAAATGTGGGGAAGAAAATGGGTCTTTCCACAGAGCTGAAAATGAGGAGGGTTCATTATGGTCATTTAACTTAATCTCCTGAATATCACAGGCCATAAACCTTTATCTTGGACCAGTGGGAGGTGGGGTGGTAGACTAAACGGATTAGTCCTGGTCTTTGTGGTATTAGCTAGTTCAAAGAGAGTTACAATCCCTTAATTACAGCTATCTGCAGTCGGCTTAGGTAGTTTTTGTGCCCTTTTTCCTGCAGAGAGGTTAATTGTTCTGTTTCAGTCTCACTTTTTCATCCTTTTCTCTTTCTTACTGTTACTACTCCAACTGATCTAAAGCAAATCAGTGGACACTCTCCTGAAAGGGTCTGGCTTCTTGTTTAAACTTCTCTGATGATTTCAAAAGTGCTGTTCATTATTATCATGTTCCCAGCAATTCAGTGTGCAGAGATATGTCCAGAAAGCAAACACAATGCCAAGGCAGCTAAATGCAGCTGTTTTTCTGCATTTGGAAGTCCAAATTTAGTTTACTTAAGTATGAGTTCAATAGATTAATCATAATCTGAGAAAAGTCAGATACTTAATGGGTACTTGAGAAAAACTACTGTATAATTTCATGCATATTTGACAAAATTCAGACAAACCTGAATTCTGGAAGACCATTATGTTTCCTATCTGGTTAGGGACTAATCTCTTTCAAATAGGAGCTGTTGCCACAGCTTATACACACCTGATAAATGATACATTAGTTTTGGTATAAAATTTGCACCATAATTTATGGGTTCCAGAAATTCAAAATTTCAGAACTTTAAGTCTCTAAAAAGTTCTTGTGACTTGAGTTTTGGATGGTAATATGAAGAAAACAAAGGATGCCTCTGGATTTAAAGTTTTATGACCTGCAGAAGGAAATGAGTCCTCAGAATTCATTTGGGAACTGTGCTGGAGAACAAAGCTCTTGCTAATAGTCTGCTTACTTTCTCCTCACAGTCTTAACTAAGCTGGAAATATTTTTTTTCTGCCACATTACATCTTCATTAGATTGTTCTCTATGTAGACATAAATTTCTTCCTGTCCTAAATAGAATGTATCTTAATTCTTAAGATGTGGTATTTTACTCTCCTAAATTTGGGCCTAGTATAGTCTTCACTGTAAATAATGCAAGAAGCCCTGGATGTTGCAGCTCTGGGGGTCATCTGCCCAGTGCAGCACGGGTGGAACATGCCCTGCATCTACATCCATCTGCACATCCATGCAGTGCATTTAGACAGCTCAAAAGCTCAGTGTTGTGGCTAAGACCACCTGAGGATGATTATTACTAGAGACCATCCTTGCTCTGCTGCCAGAAGGCACAGAGGAAACCAAAGTTTGGTTGAGAATTTGTATTTACTTTCCAAATGTAGAGTTTCAGAGAAGGCTACAAAAGAGAGATATTGTAGAAGAGCTGTCAAAAGGTGAGTGCTTGAAACACTATAGACCTATTAGTTATTCTTTTATTGCTTGAGATTTAAAAACAGGAGCCTGCGTGAGTTTCGATAGGAACTATTAGAATCAAATTCTAAAGGATTCTGTGACAACAAAAACCACAGGGTTATTTCTAAAAGTGATGGCGGGAGGGCAGCCAATCCTTCTGTTTTATGTCGCTGCACCAACCACATCAAAAGGTGCTTTTCACATCTCCATTGAGCACAATTTTTGTTTCAATCCATTCTTGTTCAAGTTCAGGTCTTTAAAACATACTTTGTTTATTGTACCATTCCCACCACGGAAGCAGGGTAGAATTTTTTCCATGATCTTGGAAGTTGTTCATGTAATTGTTCAACACAGGAGAATGTTGCCTGGGAAAATGACTCATGTTTCTAGAAGACTGGCAATGTTAGTGGATTTTCAGGAGGTGGGCTGTGAGCACAGGGTCACAGTGACCTCATCTCTGTCTCCTGTCAGTGTGTGTTATCAGCCAGGTCAGTAATGAAGGGATTTGCGCTGCTTCTCTCTAGCATGACGTAAAAATTAATCAAGACAAACTACCACTCGATAGCCAGCACTCTGAAAAATGCAAACTCATTTCCTCTTGGGTGACAGGAAAGTAGGATGGCTATTCCTCATTGCCTTTTCTCCTTGTCATCTCTATTAACTTCCAGTTCACTCCACAGAGGCCCTGGTTGTTAAAGATAACACATGCACGTACTTGGGTATGAGCATGTCCTTCTCTACAGTGATGACAGCCCAAACATGTAAGGCAGGAAAAAAAAGTGGGGAAAAAATAGGAAAATTTAGAACATTTTTTTAATGGAAAAAAATCTGACTTTTGGTCTCCTCCTAAGGCAAAAGAGCTTACTCACGACCCAGGCCCTAGAAAATGTCAAGTGTAATAACAATCATATAAGCAACAAAAGGAATAAGTAGTGTTGAAGGAAAAGAATAGTTGTGCCAGAAGAACAAAGTGGGACATAAATAATAAAGAAGTTGAAGCCTGAATTCAGCAAGGGGATGGACCATCAAAAGAAAGGCCCTGGAAGAGACTTTCAAAGATCCGGTGGAGGAGACATAATGGACTTTTAAGCAAGACATTTGCCTGTTATATTAATATGATATGGATGTCTTGGATTAGGCAGAGTGGGGCTGAGGTATCTAGATATACTCTCTTTCACATCTACTGTCTTAGAACTGGACAGCCAAACTAAAGTGTTGCAAGATGGGGAAAAACCATCTCATGTACCAAAAAGTGCACATTTTCAAATGGGATTTATGCTTATGCTTCAGTAAGCACACACATCACTGAAATGGAAGCTCCTACACAACCTCTTCCCCCTCCTTCCCCTGCACCTTTCTCTCCATCTTTTAAAACCTTCCAGTCTCAGGTTTTGTGACTGACAAAATCCATGTCAGGTTGTTTGGGTGATCAGCTTCGACTGTCAGGACAAGACAGCTCACTGGAATTGAAGTGGCAGGAGCTCTGGAATGGCAAAGGAGCACCCTGAGATCACCCAGGATGCTATTAACAGCTATTTTAAAGAGAAGCTGCTCTGAACCAGGCACAAGTTTAGTGCTTCAAACAGCCAGTGGTATATTCCAGATTAAGTTCTACTCATAATTCGAGGACACTCTTTTTAATTGCCCTTGCTGAAAACAACAACAAAACCCCACAAACTTTTTCTGAGATTTAACACAGTAAAAGCACCAGTCAGCAAAATTGGAATTATTTTCTTGAGAAAAATCTCTGCCAGCTCAATATTAATATTTTATATGGCTGAGTTTTAGGGATTTCATCTAATTACTTAGCTTTGGAATCTGCACATACTCCCACACGTACAAAATTGCAGCAAGGCAATTTGTAGAGGTTGTTCCAAAATCAACATTGCCTATATTGGTGAGGCATAGAACTTTCCAAGTAATTTGAAAGAAGCAGAAGATGCGATCTTGCCATACCTCTTTTAAAAAGCATAAATAAATGCAGTGAAGAAAAATGGGAGCAGGTCAGCAAGTAATTAAACCTGTTGAGATCCTGCTGAATACCTGACACTGCTCAGGGTCCTCCTGCAGGTTCCCCCAGCTGAAAAATGCTGCTAGATCATGAAAGGAAAAAATATTTTAAAAGGAAGAGATAGAAAACGCACTTCAGTACAAAATTCCAAACTTCTTTTGTAAATGAACTAGGAAAAAGTGCTTAAAACACTGAGACTAGATAAAGCTTTTATTATTGATGTATGTTGAGACAAAGGTACCAAATGGAAACAGTAAAGTCTGGGAGAAATGTGGGAGCTGACAAAGCTCCCATCTCCTGTCACCTGTAGCTACATCAATATTAGTCAGATAAACCAGAGGCACATCTGGCTTGTCTAGTCTCCAGAACAAGGTGTCTCCACTCAAACTGTCTTTGGGGTGTAGTACATGGCGTCTCTTTCATGAGACCTAAAGGTCTCAAATCCACTCACGAGCAAAGTTCTGTCTCTTCAAAGATGATGGAATAGTTTAGCTACATCCTCCTAGATTAAGGCACTTAATGGAATGACTTAATTCAGGAAATGAGGTGCCCTGGCCTGTCTCTATAGTGACCATCTCCTCCTTCCAAATCTACCTGCCCTTCCCCTGGAGGAGCATCTGACTGCATGGGTGGCCAGGTCTTAGATTAGGCACGCTGGTTAGTTGTTTATATTCAGCACAATAAACAACTACAAATTTCTGCCCCTGGCATTGGCTTTGCCTTGGTCCCTTTTGCTAAAACTGGATCATTCAGCAGAGTGAAAGGTGTTGTACATCTCAGCCATTAGGTCACTCCTTTGAAAGTCACACTCCCATGGGGACAGAATATGGTCCTACAGAGCTGGAGATACCCAGTGATATCACAGCTCATTCTCTTTCTGTTTTCTGCTGCAAGGAGGGGAAAAACAAAATAAAACATGATGTTATTCTGGGATCACCAACACCCCCTCCTCACCACCCTCTGGTCTTCATTTTCTTTTATTCATTTATTCAAAGCTATATAGAGAAAGCTAACTTAGCTTAGGTTCAAAGAAAAGTTAATGCTAAAAATGATCCATCAGTAACATGTTTAGAAACATTAGAGTCACAAGTGATGAACACAGGTGCAGTTCTAAATCCATATCTCAATTCTACAGTGGCCTAATTTTAAAAAATGTGGAGTATTTCATAGTTTGATCTTATCATAGAACTATAGAATGGCCTGTGCCATAGGGGAACTTAAAGATTATCCCGTTTCAATCCCCTGCCCTGAGCAGGGACATCTTCCATTATCCCAGGTTGCTCAGAGCTCCATCCAATTTGGCCTTGAACACTTTCAGGGATGGGGCATCCACAGGTTCTCTGAGTAATGTGTGCCAGGGCCTCACCACCCTCAGAGGGAAGAATTTCTCCCTTACATCCAATCTAAATCTCTCTTTGAAACACTTTTTTCCTCTGGTGAGCCTGCAGCAATTATCACCATCTCTGAACTGAGCTCAGGTTTACTTTGGCCAGCAGCCGTGCACCCACACAGCCACACACTGACTCACTCCACCTCCCAGCAGGATGGAGCAAAGAACTGGAAGAACAAAAGCAAAAAAGCTTATGGGTTGAGGAAAAGGCAGCTTAAAAGTGAAGGCAAAAGGAGGTGTGTTTGGCCACAGCTAAGTCAGGGCTGTGTTGTCAGCACTGCTTTAGTCACAGATCCAAAACTGGAGAAAGCTCCATCCCAAGCAGACTCAGTACAACCCTTGCAATTCTTCCACATAAAAGTAGATATAAAGTTAATGAGCCTCATTCCTCCTGTCTCTCACATGCCTTGTTTTATGCTAATATATGCTAAATGGCTTCTATAAAGTTAGCCTGATTGTGGAGAAGTAAATGAGAAGACATTGAATTGTTACCTCTCTGCCCCAAAACACAGTTGGTAGTTTTTGGTTGTAGTGTTCTCCCTTGAGGCACCCTAAAATCAGCCAGAGGAGCTGGGGACAGAACATGCCATGGCACTGGTGCCTTCCCATAGCCTTGGGGCCTTTCCTAAATAGTGTGCACTCCTGTACAAGACCAGTTGTCCTGGTATGTGGGAAACTGAGGTAGTCGGGCTTCAGCTGAACCCACTTCAGGCAGTCACCTACACCAGGCTCCCAGGAATGCTGCTCCCAGCCATCCCATGGACTGTTCTGGCCAGGGGAGGTCAGACCTGTCCATGGTGTGCACGGGAGGATGGATCAGAAGCCACTGAATTTCCATGGGATGAAAAGAGTGTTGGATCAGGCAGTGTTGGGGTCTTCAGGCTCTTGCACAATGTGGATGTCTTCCCATGTTCAGATTAAGCTCTGGGTTCTCTCACCTGGGAGCTCCTCAGTGAGGAGTTGCCACACCTTTGGATTAACAAGGGTAGGATCTGTTGTGCCAGGCAGCCCCAGCTCTGCTTCTCCTATAACAATTCAGTGAGGGCTTTTTAGGAAACATCATTTTAATTAGTTGGAGTACTCCAAATTAAATACATGAAATAATGTTTTAATTGCTCAGATACCTGTGGCCTCACCTGATTACCTTTTGCCTTCTGCAGGGGACATGAGATACTTTGAGGCTCAAGTCTGTTCTCCTTAAACACCCCCCAAAACATGCAGTTAATTGGAGGGCTGTGTCATAGCTGCTCCTGGATCAAAACTCCTTCTAAAAAACTTTTCAATTCCAGTATCACCTGTTCCAATATTGCTACACATCAACAGCAATAAATGTAGCAATGTAATTATTTCCTAATAGGATTTTAAAATAATGGAATCAAAGTACTTTAGGCATATGCTTAATTTCATTGTCTCTTCTGTCTAATTTTACATGAGAATTCTATTTATTAAACAAAGGCTGGCAATGTTGTTAACACTGAGTATATGAAGATAGCAGTTTCAATCTTCCTCATGGTTTTTTATTCATCTCTTTGATGTAATAGACCTTTCCTCTGTATTATGGGCCCAGAATGCAATTTTAGAAGTCTATTTGAAAACTAATAATACTGCTGTATTTTCATCTGCCATTGAAGAAATTCCATGCCTCCTCTTTGGAGAGGAGTCTGAAAACACAGAACAATTACTATGACTCTGAAGACACTAATATAAAGATTGGCAAATTGTAAGAAATTCAAAGAATAAAGAAAATTAATACATGTTCTTGGTACTGACTGCTATCAAAAGGATTACAGACCATTGGGAAATGGGAATTTCACTTGTTTTCATTTGTGTACAACCCATGTGAGTAAAAACAGAGAAACAGAATAAAAACTGCAAATATCTGAAGGTTGCAAATTTCAAGGAGGAAGGCGCTGTAAAGCCATTGTTAAAGAACATGAAGGAATAACTGTCTCTTTGTGAGAGAATCCATGCCAGGAATTGTTTTCCTTTGCATATCTCCTGCTGTGGTGAACAGTTAGGTGCCAGTCAACATGGAGATTCACTGGGGAAATTAGCTTCAAATGCATTTTTCAGGACATTTCTGAATATCATGAGTTGTGTCTTAAGTGAGGACTGTGCCTCTTCATTAGCAGTACCTGTCATAAAGAACCCCAGGATATGGATGAGATAAACTCTCATCCCACTTGTTATGTACATTAGGGCTGGATGAGACCAGAATGTGGGGCAGAAAAAAAATAAAGGGAACATTAAAAATGTCTAGGTTGTATGCCAGAAAAGGTCACTTTGTTGCTTTCCCTTTCTCTCATTTTTATGGTTATGGTTTATTTCCTTCCAACAGTCTGGAATAAAACCCAAACAATGCTAGGGGGAAAAAAAACCAAAACAAAGTAAAAGATCTAAATCAATTTAATTTCACAAACAGAACATCTTAAACAGTATATATAGTATATAATTATTTAATTCTGTTTCATGATGCATAGTCAAATTAATATTCAGAAGCTTTACATTAAAAAAGAACAAGACAAGGAGAAACACTTCTGGAGAAAATATCTCTGTTGGGATTTATTAAACAATTTTAATTATTTCATTTGCTTATAACCAAACTTTTTTTTGTAACATCACTGAAGGAGAAATGAGGTATTAACACAGCTGGCATTAACAGAGCATTAAGTGCTTCTTTAGCTCTGCAATTCAGTTCATGACAATGAAGGGTAATGCTGGGGGCTGAGGTGGTTGTCACACGTATTCTCTGATATCTCAGGATATCCTGCACCAATATTTCTCCCCTTCTTTCCTCTTTCTTCTTCTTCCATTGAAGTTAAAGCTCTGTGTGGGCAGGACTAAGGCCAGAAGAACAGCAGTAAGGAGGCGTTAATTCTCTGGTAGGACACTGCCTGGTGAGTGGGAACACCTGGGATTTGGGACTCAGTTTGCAGGAATTGGTTTTTCCGGTGATGTTCTAATCACAGAATCACAGAATGGGGCAGGTTGGAAGGGGCCACATTGGGTCATCTGGTTCAACCTCCCTGCTCAATCAGGGTCATCCCAGAGCAAATGGGACAGGATTGTGTCCAGATGGTTCTTGAATATCTCTTGAATATCTATGTTGAATATATAATGCACAAGAAAGGTAGGGCTGCTGGGACTCTGCAGCCAAGAGCTCCTTAACTCCCAAGAGAGGACAAGAGTCCCTTCAGCCTGGTCATTTTCTGGTCCCATGATGTTTGTTGTCCTGTCTCAACATCAAATTGCATTGTAGAATGTATTTATCATGACACAACTCACTTCTTCAGTCTCTTCCCCAGAATTTTGTACACAGTTCTCCATCAGTGCAGGGCCTTCCACTCTGTGGGTGAGTGCACAAAAGAGGAGGCAATCCTGTGGAATAATTACAGGATGCTGGCACAACTTCCCAGATTACTTATATTTCTATCAATGTTTAACCCCTTGGGCTTTTTTAGGGCATCCAGGCAGTTCTGAAACCTGGAGGTATAGCTTGGTTGGTTGTGCATCTCTAGGGAAAAAGTAATGCCCATCATGAAGAAAACAGAGTAGGGACCTGTGCTACATGCTCTGAGAAGTTTCAGCCTGAGCAGGGTGACATTCACAGTTTTGAGATGCTTCCAACCAGCTTAATCAACTCTGAAAAACAGATGGGACTGTATGTCATGGGGGTCTGGAGGCTTCTGCTGCAGCACAGAAAAGTACTTACAAGTACAAGTTCTTAAAAGGGGTTATTATCCAGTCATGATAGTTCTGAAGTGAAGGAATAGACAACAATGAAAACTGGTAACAGCTTTAGTATTTTTAAATGGCTAGATAATGTTTGAAATGGTTAACTAGCAATATTTAATAGGTATAATTTTTAAAAGATGCTTTTCTGGTCTAGAAAGCCCATGATTTCTGCCCTCTATTTACCACAACCAAATGTAGCCTTAATAAACAGATTCATTATTGTAGCAGTTTGGAAGGAAGAAAAAAACTTCAAAACCCCAAACCATGAACCCCCTGCCCATTGCATTACAGCTGTATTATTTCCTTGTTTTGGATGAGGATTACAGATATGGATTTCATGTCAGCTGTACAGACATTGTCAGCACTATGTTTTGAAATTGTCTGCTTGCTCATCACATTTTAATTAATGAGGGCATGAGCCAAAACAGGTGTTGGTAACAGAACAGACAGCAGCTGGCAAACAATTTTTAGTTCTACAATTAACTCATTTATACTATTGTTCCAGAACAGAGGGTTTATACAATTTTACAGAGGAGAAGTTCATGTAATTTTACAGAGGAGGTTATTATCAGGCTGAGCTGTAGAGGCACATTCATTTTTTCTGTTTCTCTTTTGCTATATTTTTTTAAAATGACTTTTTCTCAGGCTTGGTTCTCATGCTAAAGCTGATTGAAAAGTTCAGGGTTTTTTTTTTTTTTTTCCCCAGCAGCAGGCAATTTATATTACTAAAACAATCTAATCAAGGAACTAAATGGCCTTTGAATAAAGAACCCTAAATTCATTTCATTATTATCTCTCTTTCCAGAGAGAAAATGGCATAAATTGCTCTGGAACTAGAGCTCAGCAAAACTCTCCTCCAAATCTGTGTCTGTATAAATTGCCATAGAATGAAAGTTGTACAAGTCCATCAAAACCTCGAGCACATTAAGAATCTAGTCAAACTCTAAATTTTCTCCTCGAGGTGTCTCAGGCTCTTTCAATCACATAACTGACTTTCTATGCCCTCGCTGTTAACCATTCCAAGACTTTTCAGATATAGCTCTTCAATTGTGAACTTTTGGCATTCCCTGGTGTGTCTGCCACTCCTTGGGGGTTTAATGCTGGATGTCTAAAATGAGCAGGCAAAAATCCCATTGATCCACAAAGCCATCCAGGGTAATAACTTGGTGCTATTTGCCATCTCCACAAGGTTTTATGTCACAGCAAATTCCATGTAGCAACTAAAGAGGGAGTCAACAGTCTGGGAGAGAGCAAGGACCAGGTTGTTCTGATCAGATAGTGAGAAATAGTGAACATCAGTCTGGTGACACAGCAAGCACAGTAAGGGCAGTAACAGAGGAGGATGCAATCTGCTTCTATGCTTGATCTGCAAAATGTGACCTCTAAGGCTTAAGGAGTTGAGGAAAACATCAGGAAAAACTTCTTTAACATTTCCATATCCTTCCCTAGGTTTACAAGCCCTGGAGAGGAAAACATGCACCCTCGGATCTTTCAGGGTGGTCAGCTTGCTTGTCCAAAGAGTGGAATATCTTGACAGTGGTATTGATGATTTCCATGAGACAGCTGTGGGGATAAGGAATTTCCTGATCCTTCAGACATTGCTCTTTGCCCACAAGTAGATTTTTTAGTTACTTGGCTTTGAAACCAGCCATGTTAGAGCCTCAGTGGTGTATAAACTGCAGCTGAGATCAGCCAGGAACAAACTGGTGTCAGGATTCAGGCTCAGGCATGACCTCCAAATGCCTGTACAGTAATGGCCAGCACAGCTCCTGGCACGCTTTTGGCGTGTGCTAATTAGCACAGCCCTGGACAGGGCTCTGGCACTGGCTGGGGATCACATTTCTCACAAACTATTCCCGCTGGTAATTTGAATTTAGACACTTTGTTTCAGGGGAAGGAGAGTTTTGATATACGACCACCAGTAAAATCATGTCATTTGGCCTCCGAGAAATGTCCTTGATAGCTTCACTTAGCAGGATAGGCAGAGCTTGGGGGATCAATGGAAAACTAAAAAGCTTGCAAGAATCCCTTGAAGTTGAAGGTTAGACCTGTGAGTTATTGCATGAATACCACAGCATAAGGGAGTGCAATCTTTAAGCATGAAGAGTTTATATGCTGAATGACCCAAAAGGCCAAATGAGTATTAGCTGTTGTACAGAATATTATTCTGTGCACACAATATGCCTGGAATAATTAACAGAGTAATGGATTTATGTTACTATAGCAAATTTACACCAGCCATAATAATTTTAATATGTGCACATATCTTTGAAATTATGATAGCAGCTGTAAAACTAGTGCATTTCTTTATTAAGAAACACCTAGATCAAAGAGTTCAAAGAAGGGTCAAGGACCAGATTTGTCAGGTAACGTTGTGGTTTAACCCCAGTCAGCAACTGAACCCCACACAGCCTCTTGCTAATTCCCCACTGGCTAGGAGTGTATTTATGACTGGTTAAAGAAATGGGATGGAAATTAAATTTCCTTTGACTAGGAAATCACTAGATTTAGTATTATTTTGATGGAAAATTCTTTCATTAACTAGTTAGGTATTAAATGAGTTAAAAACTGTCTCAGTGCCAGATCTCTCAAGAGATCTCAAATCTCTTATTCATTAGCTATTACCTGTATTGGTCCTTAGATAATTTTTCAACTGCATTTAATATTTTTATCAATATTTTAGGAAATAAAAACACTTTATGTCAGGACTGACTGATGATGTGAAGATGACATAGCAGCAAATATGGGGACAATTTATAATTTATTGGAATGGTTTGAATAGCTTGGTTTCAAGACTGGAGAATTCAGCTTTTCCCACAGTAAAACTGTATTAGATCAACTGAATTTCTGGACCTGATTGACTACATTGACTAGATCTTAATTTCCCATGGTAGAAATTTAGACATTTAACCTATCAGTGCAGATAAACAAAAGTAATACACAGGGAAAAAGGAGAACAGGTTTTGTCACAGCACGTGGAGACTTGCTGAGGACTTGACAAAGATTCTGGGGTCTCTAGAGTCCAACCTGCAAGAAGTTACATTTCAGGCATAAAAACGTGATCCTTCCCATAAATAAGGCCATGATAAGATTGGTCTAAGCCATTTCTAGTTGTGGGATGTCCATATTAAGATGTGAAAATAGAGGGAATTCAGGTGAGGATTCAAGTGCTGGAAACCAGCTTTACAATGCAAGCTCCATGGAGCTTATCTAATTCACTTCATTAAAAAAAAAATAAGAGGTGAGTTAATCCCTATTTATCATCTATTTATATGTAGAGATGTGTGGCAGCAGTGAGGTTTTGAAATTTATGGACAATGGCTTAACAGGAATCACAGGCTGTAAACAAAAGGTAAAGAAAATTGACTTTCAGATAATCCTTTCCTGTATCTTGTGTAATAGGGATGGTTAAATGCAGGAGTACCTTATGGGGACAGAAAGCTGAAGGTACCATCATTGGAAAGATTTTTAATAGGACTGCAGTCTTTTGAGAGAAATTATTTACTCCCTGCATATGGTGTTTGTGCTGGTTCACTCTGTCACTGATTTTATCACCATCTTTTTAAATGTAAATACTTCTAATCCTTGGAATAGTTCAGATGAGGTATTAGCATGAAGATAACATGCAATTAATTAGTAGGGCTTTCACTAGTCACCAGAAGCAAAGCAATTACAAGAAATGGTACAATGGAAATTCCTTGACTGTATTTCTGTGAAATATATTGTTAGCCATTAATTTGTGACAAAAAGATGGGTGGTGTGATGCAAATATTCCAAAAAGTCACATTTTTAAAAGTCAAATTTGGAACATATGCCCCAAAACTCAGCATCAGTTTTTGCGTGGAATTGATGTCTTGATGTGTTGTTATTTAGTCCTTCTAAAAGCTGAAATGAGGAGACGTTAGGCTGACAAGAAAGACGACTGTCACTTACTGTTGATATGAGATTTTTAAAGCACAAACATAATTTGGCACATTTATGGAAGAGAGTTTTTAAGTGGGGATAGTAAAAGGGAAAAAAAAAGGTGCTTTCTCTGCTGCCGTATTTCTTCAGTGTGCAACTTCAAGGTGCGGAATGTGCCAACCTATAAAACCTCCTGTGAAATGAGTATCTGGAAACACTGATGTACCTCTGGGGAAAAGTGCCACGTTCCACAAAACAACATTTAACATATTTACTCCAACAGCAAAAGCTGTCACATTCTGACCTGCTGTTCCTATCATGTGCAGGCTGCAGCCATGCTTTAGTGTCCTGGAGTTAATTTCCTCACTTGTTAACATCCTTTGGTGTGGAGCAGAGTTGATTTTTAATCATGTCAAAGCCCCATTCTATTACTTTGCTCCAATTTTTCCAGCACGGGTTTTATTTTCACTTTACCCCGGCTCTTGTTCCAGCACACACTTTCCTAAGTAGTTTTTCTAGCTTTCCTAGCAGTATAAAGTAATTTCTACTTATGTCGGTGGCAGGGGGGTTGCCTTGTTTTGAGTGCGGTGGTAGCACAGCAATCCAGGCAGTTTCCCTTGCTTTTGTTAGCTGCCGAGCTCCTGACTGACTGTGGATAGTTACAGCTCTCTTTCAGAGCCATTTCCCTCCGGATCCCATACAGCCCCTTGGCAAAATGAGAGCTGCACTGGACAAAGCACTATAAAATAGGCTCCTGAGAGCAATGTGCCGTGCCTTGGAGCCCCAACGGGTGCCTTGAATCTGTTCTCTGTAATTCATTCCCTTTAGCACTATCAAGGTGAAATGTTTCCCAGAGAGCTTTCATCCAAACATCTGGGAGTAGTGCAGGAAAACAGCACAACAGAAGTGAGCTGCCAATGGGCTGAGGGCTGTTTATCAATATCTGTGTTCTCTCCAGTTTGGGCTGTTTTGGTTTCTCTTGCAGTAGAATAGACTGTGAAGGTGAATGGATGCTTGGAACTGGCTTGCAGATGTTATCAGCAACCAGGTGATAAGAGGATTTGCTCTCTGTGTTTGCCACAACAGTTGTGAATGGTAATTTCCTCATTAAGAAGCTCTGGAGGGTAACAGTAATGAAGGGCTTACTGCTGAACTGGAAGTCACAGTCCAGGGTAGAAGGACAACACAGTAAGAGCCCAGCTATTAATTGGGTAGTGAGAAAGGAGGGAATGAAAGAAGAAGAAAGAGATTCCATTTATTTCTTTTGCTCTTGCTATCCCTGTCTCTTAAATTTCCATAATCTGGAGTAAAAATGAAGATGCGGCACACAAGTGTTTCTCTAGCAATGCCAAAATGTGTGTATTGGGTGTGCTGAGTAAGATCTGCAGACTAGCAGTGATGGTGGTTTTCCCAAAAATGGTGTTCTGTTACTGATGCAAAAAAAACAACAAACCCAACTGTGAGTAGACAGATGGACATATGGTTGTGGATTCTTTCTTTCTTTCTTTCTTTCTTTCTTTCTTTCTTTCTTTCTTTCTTTCTTTCNTCCCTCCCTCTCTTTTTTTCATGGGTGTTCTCTTTGAGTAAACCAATTTAAAAAATCTTGCATAAATTAAGGGTCACTTTTGTGCAATAAATTTCGTGTCAAAGCCAATCTTCTCTAATTTCTCACCCGTCGGGTGGGCTGCCTCTTTCTTCTCTGCAGTAACACCTATAAGGCAGCTCTCTTGGATTCATTTGCCTTTCTGCTCCACGTGGTTTATCTGTCAGATAACTCTGACACCTTCCTATTTACCACCAGCTCCCCTGCTCCTGAACTGTGTCCTTCAGAGCTCTGTCAGCAAAACAAAACCTGCCAGGGAAGCTCTCCCAGCCCAGGTGGGGGTTTACCTTCTAGTGGCCAAAGCTGATGAGGTCACAGCCTGCTGCTCTCTGGCACAGGGAGATGAGTACTTTATTTGGAGATACCTCTAGCCTAGGTGTTGTGTAGATGCCAAATGGGAGCTGTTTTCTCCCCTCTAAATACATAGTCTGTGTATTTCGAATTAATTGCAAGTCTGGAAACACCTACTTAGCTGTGAGGGGTGGTTGTTTGAGATAAAGGGTTCAGTTCAAGAATCTTTAAGTAGAGCAGTCAAGCACCTTTTAATGAAAATTGGGATATTCCATGCCACAGAAGATATGTAGACCTATCCTCTGGTTCTGAATTCAAAGGTATGGTCAGATGTGTGTATATTATGAACTCTCAAACCTCTTAAGTCATACCAGTGGCTGTTTTGGCAAAGGAGCTGAACTACCATGTCCCTTCGTCCACTGAGTGACTCATCTTTTTTCACCCATCCTTTTCATTCTATCCCTCTTAAATCTGACCCTGACTAAAGTTCAGCAACTAAAATGAATGCCCAAATGGCTTTATGCAATTTTTCTAACATACATCACCACGGTCAAAGCTCTTTTCACAAAAAGAAAATCAAAGGTGAGACCAAGTTCTGTAAGGGTCTAGTCCATGGCCCGTTGAATTCCCTTGGTATTTGTGCAGGTCCTGGGTCACGGCTCAGGCTGGTATTTTTCCACGTTAGAAAAACTCACAAACACTCTTTTGGGAAGTTTTGAACAGATCTGAAAACAGCATGTAATATATGTGCTCTAATATAGCTACAGTATTTTAATTGCAGGCATCTGCCATCCAGCTAATGCAGATATTCGTGGAAATGTTTACTTCATTACTGCCTCACAAGATCTTAATTAAGCTGACTGGAGACTTGAACAAAGGAGGATGAAAAGGCATCAATTATGTGTGTTTAGGCACTGAATAGGGCTCTGAAACTCAGACCCGAACTTCCATCAAAAGGGGCTGTTCAGGAGGGGCTTCTCCAGGCTGGTGATTGCAACCGCTTCATTTTGCACGCCCCGGGGCAGGGCTGCATTCTTCTGGAGGCAAAGACAGCCTTTCATTTCGGTAATTGTGGGATGCTTGTGCAGCGGGGATGTCAGCGGGGGAGGGGGCAGGAGCTGACAGCATTAAACCACCGTGAGTGACAGCAGGGATGTCACTCACTTCCAGCAATCAAAGCCTGCCGAGCACCAAACCCGGAGTCAGGTGTAGTGAGTAGATATAGACTTTCCATCAAAAGCCTCTGTGAGTTTAAATTATGACATGGAACTATTTCTTAATCAAAATATGCAGCAGCACTGTGAACAAAAAATAAAATGCTTCTGAAAGGAATTTGGGTATAACACTTCCACACAGCTTTATTCCTCCCAAATCCCAGTAAAAACTACAGTTACCTCCTGGTAAAGGTATCTGGAATAAGAAGTATTTGAACAATATCCTAGATAAACTAATATTATATATTTTGGATTGGAAGAAATTATTTCTATTGAAGAAAAAGTATTAACATCACTGTTTTTTTTTCAACATTCCTTCAAAAGTTTCAGAATTTGTATTGTTTGACCAAATTTAGGTTCAAAATAATTTGGAAAGCAAGCAGCCTTCTTTTTCTTTCATGGAAACAACTATGTGATTTAACTATATTTTTTATATTAATGGCATCTTTGGTATTATTGTGTTATATCACAGTAAAATGACAGAAAATAAATCATAAATAACATTCTGAAGGTGTAGTAATGTAAAAGTAATGTTTTAATTACTACATATGTAGAAGTAATTAATAACATTAATAGCAAGTGGAACTGTTTTTTGGTACAAAAAATACTGGAAGGGCTACTGAAAGCTTCCAGCATTTTTTATATTGTTTTGGTAAAGGGAATTTTCATGCAAAATTGTATTTGTGATGGATGCTCTTAAATGTTACTTTGTATTTTTGGATGAAAATGTACAATGAAAAAACTGTCAAAAAAAAAGGGTTAAAGTGTGGGTTTCCCAGTGGCATTACCCCACATCCAGTTTAACCTGCTACTCTCAAAGTCACACAGTTTTTAGAGCCACATGAGATTCAATTAACAGAATCCATCCGAATACATAACATTATTATTTGTGTGTTGATTTGTATTAATTGTGACCTTATTTCTGTTCAAGCAGTTTTCAGCTGGGTAGTTGAACTGCAACCCAGTTTAACTGATTATATTTGCAGTGTTTGTCTGATTCTTTCCTGTGTAACATAGCATTAATTCTGGCTATGGTTAGTAGCACCAACCAATTTGAGACTCACACTCTGCCATGTGATGTATGATAATATTTTCTCTTTCTGTTGTGCTTTGCAATGATCTTTGGCATTAACACTGATAAGGACAAAAAGAGACCCACAGAGACGGCTGCAGCAGCAGAGACCGATAAAGATAAAGCTCCTGTGGGTGTTGGGATTTCTGCTGGAGCACACAGCACTGTAAACAGCATTCCTCTTCCATAAAGAGGAAAACAAACAAGCTGGTGTGGCTTTGAGGATTGCAGCCTCATTGTTATATGTGTATGCATCTTTCTTAGCTGATTTTACTGAAGAATGGGGATTTTTTTTCCCTTTATTCTGCAGCGGTTGTATTAGATGGACCTCTCAGACAGAATCCAGATAAGCCATAAGCTAATGATCCTGCTCCAATGCAACAGTTTTGACTCAGTCCATTGCTCTCTTGAATAAAATCATTCCGTGTCCATTGACAGTGATGTGGGTCAGTTGATAAAGTCTCTTTCCAGAAGATCTTCAATCCAGAATTTCTCCTACTTTGAAGAGAGTCTGCGGTACAGAAGAACTTACAGGAACCTCGGGGGAACTAAATGGCATTAAGAAAGTAAAAGTCATTAAACAAATCTGCTTTCTGTTGGATTTCACTTAGTAAAATAGGCATGGCAACATCAAATCATCGTGCCCTAAGCTGGCGTTTTCAGAGTGACAAAATGTTTATTGCTTCATTTCAAAATGACTAATTCAGGTTTTTCACTTGCATTACAGGAAAGTCAAACTCGAACCAAATATTTTGAACATGGTGCAAGGCTGTTTTTATTTCTCTTCACTGATTGTTTCAGTACTTACCCATCTTTTGCAGTGGCTTGAAATAAAGATAACTTTCAGTCTTGAAATCTGGAATTGATCTGCTGTTTTCTGTGGATGGGCAGAATTGCCTTACAGCATGGAATTAACTATTTTTTTGTTTATTTGTCTTGTTTAAATTTCTTAGGGACTGGGGCTACCTCAGGGTGAAGACCACAACAATCAACATAAAGCTGGATTTTCTTCTCTAGATATCTGGCAATGAAGAAGTCAGATTAATTAAGATCCCTGGATTTAATCACTCCTGGGGCCTCTTTTGGATATCTACACTTGGAATAGTTGGCCTGCAGTAAAAATGCTGTTTTTATATTCTAATTCCAAAAATTATCAGAATACGTCAGAGGTGCAGAATGATTTTTGAATTACCATTGTCAATTAAGTTCTCAAGCAATAGTCAATTGTTAAAGTTAGGAGGACTGGGAAATAAGTTAGTTTATGAACTGTGGTGACAGTTCAGGGTATTTGTTTTAATGTTGATATAAAATCTAAGATTAAAAAAAAATCCAGCACCCCATGAACCTCTGTAAAACTGCTGATTGTACAAAACATTTACTTATGAGGTGCAGTATTTCCTTTACCTCCAACACTCATGCTTTGATTGAATTTTAGAAATCAGAGTATTGGCATCATAATTTAAAAACACCCCACAGATATTTCCTTTCTGTTGCCATGCTGTTCTTTCTTTTCTGCTCACAGATGGTATTCTGACATTTCTAATATATACTGCATTTGTATGATAGTTTCCCAGAATATTTTGATAAGGAACTCCAAAACCAATTTAGTCAGAGTGCAGATCTGATGTCAGACTGAAAAAGATTTGTCTTCCTATTTTTTTCTTTTTTATGCTAAAAGGAAGGAGAGAAACAAGCAAACTCCTTTCAGGAGATTAAAAGATAGATTTATCTTTCTCTTGTAACAACTGAAATCTCTGAGATATGTCAGGTTTTATCCTGATGTGTTTCTTTCCTCCTTACAATAAAATATGAGAATCCTTTGGATGCCTGGTATTACTTTCCTCACCTGCAACCTCTTTGTTTCTGACCTCATCTTCCAGATCACTTAGGAGTTTTTAATCTAGTTTTGATGGGGAAAATATAGCATGGATTTAATACTGCAGCTCTTTGTCTAAGTTAAGTTTTACTCATAGAAGTATTACAATTCCTTTGGTTTCCCTGAGTGACATTCATCCCTCTGAATTCTGGATGTCCAAAAATTAGCTGTGCACTCCAAGGTGGCATCTTAGTTCCCTCTGCAGGCAGTGCAAGAGGATTATTCACTCTCCCTGTCTGAGATATTTCTGGGGAGGAGTCAAATGGTGTTTGCACCTACCAGTCTTTCAGTACTAGCTGTGCTGGAAAACTAGCATGGCCTGCCAGCTGGAAAAGGGAAGAAAAAACTCCCACTTCCCAAATGCAGGAAGTTGCTTCATAAGAACCTGCAAAATCCATCTTTTTCATAAAGGTTGCTGAAAACAAAAAAACCAAAACAAAACAAAAAAACAAAACAAAACAAAAATCAGAAATGTCATCGTGGATGCCGTACGCTTGTTTTACAAAGTAATTTTTTAAGAGAAATTTCCTAATATTTTGAGCAAGATCAAAAATTCTGAAATGTCAAAGTGCTTACCTAATGAAAGCTAAACTTTCTGTACTTAGAATCATGGAATCATTAAGGTTGAAAAAGACCTCTAAGCCCATTGAGTCGAACCTTTAGCCCAGCACTGCCAAATTCACCACTAAATCACATCTCTAATAATATTTCATGACCATCTGAGGGAGTGATTTCAGCCTCAACGAAGTACAAATGTGTATTCCTTTTGCAGCAGGTCTCATTTGTTTAGTTGGAGTAGCAGTTTCCAGTAGCACTGAGTGCCCTTCCATATGGGAGTGTGAGATTTCAGCTGACTGATGTGATGATCTTTTAACGTTGAGTAGAAGCTCAGCACGTAGGGTACACACAGACAGCCTTCACAGCCCCAACCAGGCTTTCAGAGCAAGACCTTGAGGTTTTACTGACCTTGTCATGGAAGCAATGCCAAAATCATTCCAATGATTTCAAAACCCAGAGATGAAAAACTCGAGAGCAAGACTTGTGAGAAATCAATTCAGCGGAGAGAGAGGGAGTGGGGATAAGGTTCAACTTCCAGATTTTCTGGCAGCACCAAGCGACATTCATGTGAGCCATGGCATGCCTCCAAATGACAGAACAATTTCATTCCTTCTACTTTATTCCTTATCCTAAGAGATGTTATTCAATCCTTCGGAGTGATGACAAAGCATGGAGAGTGCGCATGAATAGCAATTAGACACAAGTGTGATCATTACAGGCAAATTTAGTGCTAAGTAAAGAGCTGTGCAGCACGGAACAGAGGAACTGAAGACTGCAGGAACCTTTGCAATCTGCAAAGCTACTCACCAGATCTTAACAGCAGGCAGCAATAGATTTGAGTTGGTTTGGGTTTTTTTAGGAATGCTGGACACAAATTTCTATAGTCAGTTGTTTCTCCTGGGATGCTGAGTGTGATTGTACTTGCTCATTGGTATTTTCCAGAAACTTTAATCAATACTTTCAATATTGTCCACCAAGCCCCATTGATTTTGATGAAATTTTGTTTCAAAAATCAAGAGAAGAAACTTCAAAACATCAAAAGTTAATATTTTGGAGGCTTTGGAAATTCAAAGTTTTGGTGTTTGTTTACAAAAACCCTTTTAATTACAAACTGACTGCTATTTTTTAAATAAATAAATGTAAAGGACGAGACTGTTCAAACAAAATGATCAGAAAAAGTGTTCCTGTAAATGTGAAAATCTGGCTGTTGGGTTTTTTTGCCAAATACAGCTTGTGTACTTATCCAGCATTCAGCAGTGCTCCACTGACATTGCAATTCTGTGATAAGCAGACACAGAAACAGACACATTGTCACCTTCACAAAGAAATCAGTTCCAAGTAAAATATTAATTAATAGGGCAGTTGTTTCAGGGAGGGGAGTAGATGCAGTTGGTAAAGCACCAATTAGAGGATAGGAGAGAGACACTTCTCAAGATTCCATGTGCTGTGAACTTACAAAGCTTTGCTGGACTTGACTGATCTACACAGAATTACACTGCTGAGATGGGACTGATTAACTTGCAGGCTGCATGATTCTTTTGCAGCTGAGAGGTCATTTAAAGATAAAAATGCCCCCTGAAATTCCTGAACATTAGGAAAGCAAACTGGCTAAGGATACAATTGAAGAGACATTGAGATCCCATTACTATACAGAAATTGCATCAGTCTAACACTTGGCTTTTTCTCCTCTCCCTCCACAGACCTGCCAAGCTTGTGCTGAGTTTAAGATTGAGGTTTTGGCCCTCATTTCAAGCTCTCCCCATTATTTTGCACCTACCTCTGACTGTACTTGTGCCTCTCAAACCTAAAGCAGAGAATGGCTGTTTGACTCCCTGTGGTCATCCCATCCAAAGAAGAGCAACAAAGCTGGTGAGGGCTCTGGAGCAAAAGTCTGATAAGGAGCAGCTAAAGGGAGCTGGGAATGTTTAGCCTGGAGAAAAGGAGACTCGAGGAGAACATTCTCACTCTCAGCTAAAAGGAGGATGTAACGAGTTGGGGGTCAATCTCTTCTCAAAAAACAAGTAATTGGATAAGAGGAAATGGTTTCATGTTGTGCCAGAGGAAGTTTAGGTTGGATATTAGGAAAAATTTCTTCACCAAAGGGGTTCTCAAGCATTGGAAGAGGCTGTGAGGGGAAGTGGTTAAGTCACCATCCCTAGAGATATTTAAAATTGTGCAGATGTGGCATTAAGGTGTTACTGAAACTGGCAGAATAAACTCCTTAACACCACTGTTGCATTAAGGAGCAGGAATTCTATATTATAGCCCGGGGATATCTCCACCTATTGTTCATGCCAACTACAGAAAAAACTCCTGTACTATATTTTAAAATACTATATTTTACTTGCATGTTCATAAGTTTTCCCAGAAGAAACATGCATATAATAATAATTTCTCAAAAGTCATTAATGTATTTTCCCTTCCCTCGGCCTGGGGTCCGTCTGGTGGTCCCTGGTGGTCATCAACCCCAAAGTTCTCCATGAACTTGGTGTCACTTCACAAATATTGGACTGAGTTGGCATAACTAATCTGGTTCATTGTTTTGTGAGACACTTGGTTAACCAAGTGCAGTTTCTTGTTCCTTTCTTTGTTTAATGTTTAACATGATCCTACAGAATAAGCATTGTATTTTCCACCAGCTGGGCATATAGTTCTTCCTCTGGCAACATTTCTCCCCTTTGAGACTTTTGAAGTTTGTTTTTGTCTCAAGTCCTCATAAGCCTCACTTTGCTTCTTTACGAATATCACATTTGTTCCTTGCGTTGCATTTACAATCACAGTTTTTACACAACATAAAGCAAGTATCATAGTCCCAATTATCACTTCAATCACAATTATGCTTTGCAAGAGGGAGGCCAACCAACCAGAGAAGATCCAAGTCTTTCAATATTTTATTCATCCAACCATTTTCTAATCCTGACCTTCATTTTCCGCTAGATGATGCAACTGATTTTATCCTCTGCATGTGATCATCCAACTTGGCAGTCACACTTGGAATGTGTATACAACAGGTATTGTTGTTTAAATTTAAGTAAATATCCCACCACCAGTTTTACCTGGCAGCCAGGAGACTGCCAAGGCAGAGCACTGATTGTAGAAAGTTATAAAGAACATTCACCACGTGGTGTAAGATGCCTGGTAAAGCACCCACGGTGTTCTGTTGCACACAAGGGTTCACTTCCACGACTTAGTCACCTCTTATTACATGGTCCAGGGCAGGAGTCCTCTGTCGTGGGATTCCTGTGGCTTGAGAGACGTCATTTAACCTGGTGTAACTGAGGGCCAAAGGTACTACATGTAAAGAAAGACTGAGGGATGGAAAGACCATAAAATAAAGTGAAAACAATCAGCCTCACCACTGAACTAATAATTCACATTTATTTGTGTTAAGGATGCCTATATTGTCACCAGCATAGCCTCTGTGGAACAGAGGTGCTGCTGGAGAGCCCTTGCCAGTAGCTGGCAGACCATGAGGGAAAAATATAATTTACTTAGCTTTTTGTTATACTTTTACACAGTGTGTATATGCTTGCAGTTGCTGTTGGTGACAGCACGCTGCTAAAAATGGACATTTACTATTGCTTGGAATAGGCATTTTTATGCTCATATGTGGTTACTTAGGAAATTTATACAGCAGGATCACCCATCCATGAGTTTGTGAAGGTTTTCTGGAGCCCCCTTCATCCTCGATGTTTCAAATCCATCTCTGAGACGGTTGCTTCGACGTATGATATGGTGCAATTTCAAATCCTTCCAAGGAAAAAGCTATTAAGGAAATCTGTCTAGTGAACAAGCTGTTTGGAAATAAATTTTGACTGCTTTTCAACTGTTCTCAGCCTTTAGAGTCCAAAATGCATAGGAAACAACAGAAGTGTGTTTACAATCACAGATTATACAATTAATAGCTGATGACTTTCAGGGAATAGCAGTGTGTTTAGTTTCCACCTAAAAATATTAGTTTCCAAAGATAAATATTTATAATGGAAACATTTAATTACTTAAGCATCTTATTTAACTGCCCTTCCCTTCCATTGCCTGGTCTAAACACTGTACTGAATTCTACTGGCACTAATTTCAGAAGTAAAACGTTTATATCAGTGTTGTGTAATATGCTGGCTAGGTACCTCCAGCAGATATAACCCCCCCCCACACTGGTTAATAGGAAAATGTCTTTCTGTGGTGTGGTGGCAAAGAAAGAAGAGGGTAAACTCATTTATTGCTGTTCCAGTGCAGTCTGTGCAAAGTGGGCACAATGTTTACTGCCCCAATAGGGGTGTGTGAACTGTGAACTTACCAACTACAAACAGATTAATCCTTCAAAGATGGACATGGTCTTTCTGAAATTCACTTGCAGGTGATGACAGACTCTTCAGTGTTTGATTCCTCAGACTGATACACCTGAAAGAGTCTTTGTTTCCACAGGGGGGCAAGCATATGCTTTATTATCTATTGCTTAAATTCAGCAATTAAGTATATACAGAAAGTAGCCCTTATAGTTGCACAGTTTAAGGGAGATAGACTGCAGTCTAATGCTGTCTTGATACTCTTCCAGCCTCCCACGTGGCATTTCCCTTGGCAATTTTTCTCCTTCTTCTGTTACTAGCACACCTCTAGTGTGTCTTAGCAACAGGATTGTCTTGCACATGATGCTGAGTTATCATCTTGTTTCAATTCACAAATGTTTTCCCATGGTGGACCCAAAAGCTCTCCATAACACCATGGAATTTCCAATAACTTGAATTAAAGTTAACCAATAAAGACTAATCCTAAAAACAATCATGCCATCAAGTGTGTTGGTGTTAAAAAGCCCTGCTGAAGTCTGAAGGAATTGGTTACTTTTGGCTTACTAGGTCAGACCTAAGATGTGGTAGATTTCTAACCCTGCTGTGCTCAGGCAGCATTTCCACTCCTGTGTTCCAGAAATACTTTTGTCTGTTTGTGTGTACATACAACATGTAGGCATACATTTTAAATGTCAGCCTGTGTGAAGAGAGCCAGTCTGAGAGACTGAGATGAAGACAGCGACTTTTAGAGGTCTGTTGTCTTCATTTTCCAGTGAGTACATTCATTATAAAGCCAAAAGAAAATGAAACAGGATTATTAAGTATGGAAATGGATTTAAGGTCAATCTTTGATCCAAAGGAAAATAGACGTTTAGGCTAAACCATTCAAGGGAGGAATTGTGTAAGCATTAAAGATGAATTAAAATTAATAGTGGAGGGAACAGTGACTACATTTCTGCACCTGAGCAGACAGTGCTTCTAAGAGAAATCTAATAAATGTGGTATGAAACAGAAGTGACAAAGCACTGGAGAAGGAGAGGAGGGGAAAAAAGTTAAGTGGCAAGACAGGCAGGAAAGAGCCCTTTGGGATCTGTAATGGAGTTCACTTGAAAGGAGTTCACACAGGCAGCAGTGTGACATGGCTGATACTGCTTCATTCTTGCTTTGAAAATCCCTGCGATCGGATGTTGCATTCCAGAAGATGTCCCCTAATGTCTTAACTCAGAGACAGCAAATAGCAAAAAGTAGGGAAAGATGCCATGGGACAATGTAGAGTTTGATAAAATGGATTTTGGCTCACATTAGTGAGATATTTGGTCGTTGTTGCAGGTTTCTGATGCTGGCCCAGAGGAGTGATAGGAGTGAGATATAACAAGCATCAAGCATGATCAGGGGATGGTGTCTTAACAAGAGACCTGCTACCAGCAGCACCACTGCTACTGCTCCTGGCTGCTTTCAGCTGCTCTGCTGGAGGAAAACAGACATGTTTGCACCAGAGTTTTATACTGTGTTTATAATTAGGTCATAATTTGTACCACAAGCAGAGCTTTTAAGGTGGTGGAAAGAATGCACACCCACCCCTTAGAGCCTAGGCATTATAAATGATTTATAGATGTAGTTAACTTTATGGATGGCAAATGTTCACCCTTATGATATATTTAGAAGTGTGCCTGAATATTTCCCAGGAAGGGCTTTTGTTATCAGCCCTCTTCTGTCCAGACAAGGACAGATCATTTTCTTAAGGTTATGCAATAACTCAGCGGGGTGCCTTTCTCTTGTGGTCTCCTTAGACCATTCAAATAGGGATAATTATGGGAAACGAAAAAAAACCTCAAAAAACCCAACAATGTTCTGGCTCAGCATAAGCAAATTTAAAGTGGAGAAACATTACTGCTCTGTATTTACAGAACTGCTCTGAAATCCTGATGCTGAATTCACATACACTGAAACTGTTTTCTAACTGAAAGCAAACTCCAGAGGAATTCACAGACAGAAATGGACCATCCTAGTAGATTATTTGGCTCACTTCACTGGCTTGATTTAGTCTGAGGTGACTGAATTTATAGAACTAGTTAAAGACTATTTGTAGACTAATAATAGGTATGACAACAGCTCTAATATATTGGTATTATCAATACTATTAGTTAGTTGGTTTATTCAAAACATTTTATCATTATAAGTGAAAAAATACCCAATGTGTAATTAATCCAAGTTTTTCCTAGCAGCAGAGGCACTGGAAACAGAACCCAACATAAACATTATTAATATCAATTTTCTTCTTCAGTCCAGAGCTGGCCACTAATTGCTGTGGACATATTTTTGATTACTTTATTCATATATGTTATGTTACTATCAGCAAATGAATTCTTCCTTTTTATTTTTTCTTTATTCAAAACAGATTTGACTTAACTAGAGAAGGAAAAATGCTAAACAGCAAGTGATTGGAAGTGCTAAGTCCAGCTGGTGGCTGGTTCCAGGTGACATCCCACAGGGATCCATACTGGGGCCAGCAGTTAACTGCTCAACAACTTTATTAATGAATTGGATGATGTGCCAGAGTTCTCTCTCAGCATGTTTGCAGAAGATGTTTGCTATTCAAGGAGACCTTGCCAGGCTGGAGATATGGCTGACAGGAACTTCATGAAGTTCAGCAAAGGCAAAAGCAAAGTCCTGCCCCCGAGACAAAGTAACCCCAGCACCAGATAGGGGCTGGGACTTGTGAGAAGCAGCTTTGGAGAAGAGCAGCTGAGGGTCCTGCTGGACCACAGGCTGACCAGAGACCAGCACTGTGCCCTTGTAATAAAGAAAGCAACACCCTCCTGGGCTGCATTAGTCAGAATTCAGCCATCACACCTCGTTACATTGATCCTTCTCTTCCAGTCAGCATTTGTTACGCCCATCTGGTGAGCCATGTCCTGAGCTCTGCGGTGACAGACAGATGTGGTCCGAGCCCAGTGGAGGGGGACTCACTGGATGGAGTCAGTGTAGATGAGCCCTCAGCCTGGATGGGGAGCAGCAGTACCAGATGTAAAAGGAGAAAGAGAGCAGACTGTGCTTGGTTGTGTGAAAAAAAGAGAAAGCTTTGGGGGTGAATTTTTTTCTGTCTGATTCTCTCTGACTGAAGGATACAGAGAAGATCAAGAGACTTTTCAGAGAAGTGTGCAGTGACAATATGAGAATCTGCAACATGCAGAATTTGAACTCAATATAAGGAAATTATTTTTTACCATGAGAGTGATCACAACTTTATCACAGATACCTGCAGAGAATCTGGAATCTCCATCCTTGGAGAGCTTGTCTCCATTCCTAATCCAAGTTCCAAGAAAAGCCAAAAGATTGTCTTTTTATCAAAACTCTAAAAATTACTTCTTAAAACATTTTGGATGCAGCTGTTGCAGAAAGGAGGTCAGATAACTGGTCCAGTTCCAGTGTCTAAATAGAACCCATTAATTTTCCCAAATGTATCTTTTAAAAAAATATTTCTTTAATGAAGTTTGCATGCCCAACTTGCCTTACCAAATTTACATGTGGGATCATCTCATCTTCTTCAGAAGCACACTGATTTCAGTGCTGTTGCTAACTCTAAACAGAAAGTGAAGTTCGGGTTGCATTAGTTCTTCTGCCAAAGCAGGAAAGACCTGACCTAAATCCCTTAGACGGTGGGATAAGCATTTTCATGGTATTTCCACTAGACTAAGAACGTGTAAGTGGACAATTACATTACAGGTGTTAATGTTGTGTCAATTTGATCTTGTGTTAAAATGCTGCTACAGCTCCATGCACAAATCAGAAAACACTGGGGCACTACAATTCAGCCTTCTCTATTTTAAATTATTAAACTGCTTGTTGAAACTGTGTTTTTTTTCCAGAGCCAGCTAGGGGTCTCCCAGACAATTTTTGGGCACAATCTGAAATCCAGCATGAGCCAGACACTTTAATTCAGACATCTTTTTTTGGAGGTTAAGAGTGTTTAAGAGTTGGGACATATGGGGAAATAATGGAAGATGGGTGAGAAAGATTGCAAACATGCTCAAGTGACTGGCAGCTGAGGTGTCAAAACCCACACATATTATACTAATTGTTGTTTGGCCTTGTGTGTTGGACAAATAGAACATCTGTGTTTTAGAGGCAGGCTTAGAGGCACCCTATCAAACATGCTTGTGATTCCTGCCCTGCTGTGGAAAAAACAAATCCCAGTGATAAATTACACCTGTGTGGATGCCTGAAATACAGGTGAAAAGAGCAGGTTTGTTGGTTTTCCAGCATGGATCAAAATCCATGGTGCCTGCATCCTCACCTGTGTGCCTCTGCCCAGGACCTGCTTTAGGGAGCCCCTGTTTAACAAGGTATTGAAAATAAATTTATTCTTTGCATTTATTTATTTTGTGGTTGTTCCTGCACCTTACCTGTGCCAGGTCACACAGGACACAAAAAAGCACATTCATCTCAGATTTAGGAGAAAATCTCTGGTGCTGTTTAGTTTGCTAGTAGAAAGGTAGCCAAGGTCTTCTCATGTTTATTCTTCAGCATCTTCTCTGTACAATAACAGAAAATAAATATTTTCTCTCCCTCTTACCTATCAAGTTGCTCTTTCCTTGTCCAGGAATCATCTCTTTCACTGGGAAGAAAACTCACCTCACAGAGCAATCTTCTCTTCTCTTTGGAGTTCTAGACACAAGAGAAATATAAATAACTAACAGAAATAGTAATTACAAGAGGCCATCTGTCCTTTTGCAACTGTTTTACATTCTGCAGAATGTTAATACCAAAATACATTCATCAATGTTAGTAGACATCTGGAGAATAATCAACCAGCAACCACTTGTATAAAAGTTACTGCATTAAATAATTATCAGTGAAATATGGTAAATTTAAAAAACCTGTCTTTGAACGCATTGAAACAGAAACCAGATTTTTCAAGTTCTGAGGATTAACATGAAGAGAAGTACAGCTACCACCAGACTTTGCTGCTGTATAGTCTTTGGTGTCTCTTTTTCAGACAACTTAATTAGTCTCTGTATAAAACCCACTGGCATGAGCAAAAACTTCAGTTGTTGGGGAATTTGATCTTGATCTGCCTGGTTTAGTTTCTTCCTGCTTCCCCCCCTTCTTTTTTTTAATGCAGTTTGCACATTTAAGAACATGGCTTACATTCAAAATGTCTCCTGGCTCGTTACTAGGCAGACCCAACGATGCTGATTCCATTCTTTCCTCTCATTACTGCTTATCATTGTGGGGTTTGTAAATGGTGGGACACAGTAATATCCAAGAGAACAAAGACTGTGTCAGAAAGATGAAGGGCACCTGAATTGCAATGAGATAGCAGACCTGCTTTTAGATCAACGGTGGTGTTAACTGCAGAGCAAAATCTGCTTTCCTTCTGTCTGGAAGCAGAAAATACAGCAGTGCTGAGATTTTATTTCTACATAAGGGTATTGCCAGGAATGTTGATCTAGGATTGGTCATTCTGAGGTGTATTTAGGCATTGGCACAGGGCAGATCAGAAGCCGCTGAAGCCAATGTCTTATGTCCTTATGTATTTCAGAGCTCTCTCTCAGGTTCCTAGAACCTTGCAAAGCAAATAAGGTAATTTCCATCCCTTTAGCAAGCAGAAGTTTTGGTGCTATTTTCTCTGGCCTCCAGGCACTGAGCAATTTGCACATGCAGTACAGTCTCATTTAGGGGAAGTACAAAATACCATGTTATAAATAGGATATACATGGCAGTCCCTCCTCAGGTATCAGTTCTCCTTCTGGAGACCTGATTTGATCACCCCAGTGCCTGGGTCTTGCTAAAACATTTTGGAGTAAAGCAGAGACCTGTCAGTCTTCCCATAAATTACTCCATCAGGAAACTGCTTCATCACTTTGAGTCCCAAACTCTCTCTTCCCAGAGCACCGAAAGACAGTAGGTTGGTTAAATATGAGAGAACAACACAAAAATAATGTGTTCATTGTTAACCTAAAATACCCCAAATCCTGGATCAGTTGCCAGTCCTGTGTCCTCACGCCCTTTTTTTTTTTCCCTTTTTAATCCAACATTGAATCAATGCAGTCACTGAATGGCAGCAACACAGACTTCGTGATTAATTCCAGGTTTTATTTCTTTTCTAGATACAGTCACACGCATTTACAGTTGCAAGTTACTTCAGTATTTTCCCCCAAATAATTAAACCCCAATTATTTCAGAAAGTCTCTACTAAACTGCACACTCCTCAGAAACTGAGAATGGGCTGTTGTAGGGGATAAAATGAGCAGGAGGACAACAAAACAAAACAGGTTCTCCTGCTAAAGATCACCTTCTTCAGGAACTGTCTGGTTAATAGATGTCATACTGGCCTCTTGCTGACCATTTTAGGAAGTTTGTTTTCTATCCTCAAACACCGAATGATGCAGCATCTCTTCTCAATGTGAAAATTCTCAAAAAAATTTGCATTTAGCATGGACAAAACGCTCAGAGTGTGAAAGGGAAACTGGGAGCAGATGTATGAAGTTCTCAGATATTTGTTTTCTGCTGATATGTAAGTAAATAACAGATGTTTTTGAAGTTTCTCCTCATTACTAAGTGATGAAAGGGGGTGAGGACACTCTAGATCATCTATTCACTTCCTCATTTTAAATACCAATCATTAAATCCATTTAAATACCAATTAATTAAACCCATTAAAACACCTCTGTAGTTCATTAAAAGTTGTTTAATTGCTGAATTTCTGCCTTTTCATGTTTTCCTGCAAGCTGCTAGTTACTTTGAAAACCTTCAGCAGGTTTCTGTCTTAGACTGAGTGAATTCTGTCAAAAAAGTGGAAGAAGCCAATGGACTGAGCACCCCAGGTGGGTCAAGCAAGGTGTGTCTCCACCTGGGCACAGCTTTTGCAGCCAGGTCTGCTGCCTGTCCCTGCCCCAGGAGAAAGGTCCAGGCCCTTCCTGCAGCCTGAGCTCTGCCTTGCATTGAATCACAGAATACTTGGAATGGGAAGGGACCCACCGAGTCCATCTCCTGGCCCTGCACAGGACAGAACCACAGAATCCCTAAGAATCATAGCATGGATTGTCACACACTCAGTGTGCCCAAGTGCTTCTGGAGCTCTGTCAGGCTGGTGCTGGTGCATTCCTGGGGAGCCTGTTCCGGTGCTCAACCACCCTCTGGGTGAAAAATCTTTTCCTCATATCCAACCTAAACCTCCCCTGACCTCAGGCCATTCCCTCAGGTCCTGTCACTGGTCACCAGAGTGAAGAGATCAGTGCCTGCCCCTCCTCTTCCCCTCATGAGGATGTTGAAGACCACAATGGGGTCTGACTTCAGTCTCCTCTTCTCCAGGCTGAACAGACCAAGTGCCCCCAGCCATTTCTCATACAGCTTCCCCTCCAGAGGCCAGTTGCTCAGTTATGTGGGTTTCAAATGTCTCCACTCAGCCAGTGGAATGTTCCACCATCAAAAAGTTGTCCTCTTTGCACACCCTCTTGCCTCAGTGGCCACACAAGCTGCCATCCTGAGCCTTGGCTCAGGCACTGGCCCTGTGTCACTGCCCAGGGCTGCCCATGGTAGGGGTGGGGGGTGGATGCCATTAGCCCTGGCCCCCTAAAGCCTCATCAGCTGCTCTGGTGAGAGCTGCCAGCTTCTGGAGGTTTTTGGCACTCCCCCGGGCTTCCCCACCCCAGGAATTCCCTGTGTACCCTTACCCTTCTGCAGAAGGTGCCAAGAGCCTCTGCGAGTGATAAACACAAAAAAGTTAATTAGATTGCTAATTAAATGCCATCCAAGATGAAATGATTAAACATTTATAGGAAATTTTCTAAAGATATTCTCCTGCAGAACTCGGTGAGCCAGCCTGGGTTTAATTTTTGCAGCAATATGAAGTGCCAGTCCCTTAAAAAAGTCCTCCTGCCTTCTGTGGGTGCTGTGCTTGCCCAAGGGCAGAACTCAGCAATGTGACAGCCCTTCCTAGAGGTTTCCAGCCCCTTTTACTGCTCTTCTTCCCAGAGGACCTCCTTAGTTACTACAGTGACAGGATCCTTCTGATGCCCTGTCCAGGTGCTGGATGTGCAGCCTGATGTTGCCGTGAGGTCTCACAGACATCGGTGCTACCACATGGTGGGTCTGCAAGGATTTCTCTCCCAAGAGAGAAGAATTCTTGCATGGCAGGTCCCAGACATTCATCTTTGCCCTGCGCTCCATAAAACAGACACAATGCCATGCAGAGATCATCAACAAGGCTTGCTTATAAAGTACTGAGACATCTGAGAGCCCCTTTTAAGCGTGAATTACAATGCTGATAGCACATTTCATTTGTGCTTAAATTCTGTTCCAGCTATTCCAATCATCAGCGAGACAGTGACACATTTTCAGCTGTGGATGGGGGAAGAATTTGCTTCTCAAAGCCCTATAAGAATTACCAAGCGTTTTTAGTGGTTTTATAGAATATTCTCATGAAATATTTTTGAAGTGTCAGTAATATCTCTGCAGTCCCAGAGATAATGGGATAGGTTAGACAGGCATTTTTGCATTACAAACGTCTCCCTGAAACAATTTCAACTACAATTCCTAACCTGCACTTAGAATATGTGTATGAGAGCTGCTATTTTTGCTGTTGTAGCAGTCGCTGAATCAGGGATCTGAGAACCAAAGAGCACGAGCTATTACTTTTAGGAGCTGAGGCTGTTTTTGTCTTGTACTTTCGGGATTAGGGCACAGAATGGGTTCTGCAACACCGTCTCCTCAGAGCACTGCCTGTACAAAGCTGTTTTCTGTGTGCTGCCTCTATATTTTGGGTACTTTGACTTTATGGAAAACAGAAGTTAATAACTTCTGCCTGCAGAAACACACACAAAAGAAAGACAGCTTCCCTTGAGCCAGAGTGCTATTTTATAAAAAACATTATATTTGAGGCACAGCCTTACTATTAAATTCAAGTTGTTACAAGAGAAGTATTTGTAACCTGAGTCACAGCAAATCTTAATATATCACACATGTCCCAGATGTGAAACTGTACAAAAGGTTTCAGATTCATCTTTCTTCTTTTCCCCAAAAAAATCAGTTTTCATGATATTACATAAAGTTTTCCAAAGTCCCAGTTCCTAAAACAACAGTAATAATGTAATTAGAAAATAGTCACCTTTCTTTAATAACAATGGCCAAAAAGTATTGATCTGAAATTATATCAATTTTCAGATTTCTTTGGATTTAGCATTGGAGAAATGTCCAAAATTGAAATAACTGTAGGATCCAAAATATATTTATTTCTGGATTTTGCCTTGGAATTCAGCAAAAATTATCTGATGAGCTTTTTTTCAGTTCAACCAAAGGGTTTTTTTTGCTTGAGCTCCTTCTTTCCAGAAGTATCAACAGACCACAAAAAAATAGATGAGCCTTTTACACTGATTTACCCCAGTGCAATTTCCAGCACCAGCAGAATTGAAATACGATTGGTTTTCTTTGTCCCATTTAAAACCAGCAGGTGACTCATTCTCGGCTCTGATTGCCAGGATATCATTACCACTGTCATTTTCAGTTACCAATCTTTGGGCACAGGAAATTGTAGGCATCTGCACATTCTTCCAGGCCTCTGATGACACAAACGTCTTCAGGCTGGATGGCACTGAAGGACTGAGCAGAAGACACCTCCTGGAATTGCCTTAAGTCTCACGATACCACTGAGTGCAAGCTCACAGTCTCTGATGGGAAACAGGGTAGGAAATGGAATGAAGACAGGCAATTTAGGAGCTGGCCAAAAAAAAAAAAAAAAAAAAAATTGAACTGGATTTTCTTCTATTGTGTTGATTCCTTTGGGGATGGGTTTGGTTTTAACTGTCCCGTCTCACTTGAGATTTTATACCCAAGGGATTTTCAAAAATCAGGCCTGTCACAGCAAAATCCAGGGAATACCAACCTTTAATTAAGGACCTACTGTTATCTTGATTTAAGAAAACTGATTATATCAGTTAACACATATTGTCATAAAATCCATGTGCCGTTGGAAAGAATTGGATGAGTGTACTGTAGTTGTCTTTGCTTAGATACAATCAATAGATACTTATTAATCTCTTCTCATAAACTTTATCCAGCTTAAACGCCATCCAATGTAACAATCCCAGGTGGGCCTTGAAATGACAGTGAGACTCAAAGCAGGATGGATTAAGCTTGTACTTTATCAATTCCCAGGGCTCTGATTTTTGTCAGAGTGCTAGATTGATTTCATGGCATCTTCTTTATTGTTTGAATTCTTATCAGATATATATGGTGCTGGAATTTTTGATGACAAGTTTATACTTCAGTTTTGGCCAAGAGCAGAAACTGGAGAGAGTAAAGCTAAACAGCCAACGAGGTGCAAAAAGCAGAGCTCTGACTCTGCAAGATATGCTTGCCCAAGTAGAACTGATGCTCATCCAAGCCCTTGGGGGACCAGTCAGTAAAATCCTTTAAAGTTTTCTTGCCTCTCTGATCAGACTGTAAGACAGGAGTTGCACCAATTTGTGTTGAATATGAGCAGACGTTGCAAAAATAGATTTGCAAAAGGTATCAGCACTATTTTTCCATGTCAAGGTATCTGATCATACCGATTCCCATGTACCTGCATAATCTGAATCAAAAATTTGCATCATTTCTTTGGAGTTGCTTTTCAGCTGATTTGTGTCAGGAATGCACTTCCTGCTGTTTCCATTTTTAAAAAGGCATCATTTGGGAATATTCACATACTCCTTTCGACCCTGGCCTTGCTCTGTGCCAAACAGGTGGTGGTTACTCTTTGCATGAGGGGCAATGGAGCTTTTCACTGATCACACTTGATTGCTCTCTGGGTAGGACTTGCATGCTTCCAAAAACACAGGCTGCTGGAAAGGGCTACTCTTGTGTTTTTAAAGGTAGGAGGAGAGATACAAGACAGTCTGGTGTTGCAGTTGAAGGTCAAAACAGTCTCTAAGAGTTCCCAAGTAATCCTACATATGTACAGCACACAGAAATCAATCTAAGGGTCTTCTCCAAGGATGGTCTGGAGTCAGGGTTGGCCTGGCTTTCTGCTGGTTGTTGACCTTTGGGGAAAATCAAAGGATTCTGGCCAGTGTCAATTTGCAATGACAGAAAACTAGCAAAGGCTTCTGACTCTCGATATTTTACATTCGTGACTGAATATGAGTTTAAAGTGGGGTGGGTGTGATAAATCCTACCAGTGTTCCCTGGCATACCAGCAAGTCCAACGAGTGTATTCAAATGGCTACAGGCATTACACCCCATGATTCATGGGCTCTGCCCTTCCCTGGAAGCCCATCTCCAGAGGGATAAAGCAAGCTCTCTGTTAAGCGCCCCTGAGGCCAGGCAGCTCTGACAAACACGGTTGTGTTGTTGGCTGAGCACTTAGCAGAAGCTGTGTACCTAACCCTTCCTCTTTGCTTTGGCTCTCTGGCAAAGTACAAGTCAAACTCCCTTCACCACCTGATCATTTCAAAGAACATTTTGTAATACAGATACCACACAGCTGAACGCAGCCACTTCTATCTAGGGCAGCCTGATCTTGAAGGGATTTAATGTTCAGATGGAGGGAACATGACCTTCCATTTTTAAGCTTCCATTTCAACGCTATTTATAATTAACTGCATGCATAGGCCTTCATGTACTTTGAAAGGCTGAGGTTATGCTTGTGTTGCAGAGCCAGGGGAGACAAGCTTGTTGTCCTGATATGCTTAGACAATCAAGCCGCTTTTCAAGGAAGAGTGGCAAAATAGTTTTAGCTGGTGCTTTGTAATGCTTTGATGTATGCAATGTGATGACCAGTTGACTGACCTGGATGACTTTTCAAAGTAGACCATCAGATTCAGTGTGTTTGTGGTTCTCATTTGCTTTGATCCTTACAGCCAGAGATGGTTAAGCAACTGCCAGAGGAGGGTGCTGCCAAATAAAAATTCCCAACAAGTTTCTCTTTCTAGATTATTTTATACCTAGTTTTTAGAAATTATAAATAGGCAAGGAAAGCTGGAATCCAATGAAACATCAGTCCCAATCCTGGTTGGTTCAGACATATTCACTTTGACAGTCTCCTCTGGATTCATAGATAAATTTCCATGCATCTTTAAGTGACACCTTTTTCCTGAAGATCAGCTTTAATTTCTGGAAAAAAAAAAAGCAGCAGCATTGCAGCTTTCCATGCTAGGAGCATTTCAAGTACAATGATCTGACTGCTCCTCTGCCTCCTGGGCCAGGGGGAGGAGATAACTCCAACAATAGTTGCAATTGAACAGCTCAATTACGGTAGCAGCAATTTTCCAACCTGATTACTTTGTCAGGTGATAATCTGCGAGCCCTGTAGCACAGTGTCACTTGGAGCAGCCCTTCTTGCAAGACTGGTCTGTCACTCAGCAGGAATGTGATGGCTTTGCTTCGGTATTTTTTAGCACCATGAAGTCATTCTTTAAATATCAGCTGAATGTGTATGCATTGTCAATATTAGGCCTCAAAAACTGGCTCCAGTGAGCTTAATAACAGAGTCCCCATTGAAATCAGCAGACAATACATTTTGTCTCGATCAAGTGTTAGAGCAGGTGGAAGAACTCTAAGGTAAGCAAGACTGGTAGAAAATACTGACTTTGCTGTTTTTTTCACAAAATCTAGTGAAATTTCATTAAAAAACCCAAAGAAAACCAGGGAGAAATTGTTGAAAGAGTAGTTTTGACATTTTCAGAATTACTTAAAAATATTTTTTCAATGTACTTCAGATTCATTTTCTACAGTTTGAGAAAATATTTCATCTGTCATGAAGAATATCTTTCTGTTCCTTCAACTTAACATTTTGGGTGGATTTTATCTAGTTAAATAGTTGTTATATAAGATCCAGTGCAATGACTGAAGAAGCAAAAGCACTTGACTTTCCACTCAGGTACTGAGTTGTGTCGCCTACAAAATGCTTTAATTTGTGGGATTTGATTTTGGGGAGGCCCATTCTCTCAAACTGCCTGAATTTCGGGGCAAAGAGATTCCTTGCCCTTGCAGGAGACTGTGGCAAAGGTGCTCCCTGAAAGCAGCCACCCCCCCAAAGCCTACACAAATTGCAGGAGCCATTCAGTAATCTTTGCCTCCGTTCCTCAGCAGAGGAAAATACCCTTTTAGCTTCATTTTGGAGAGGAGCCATTTCAAGGCTTTTCAGCACTGCAGGCAGGAATGAGATAAACTGCCTTAGGATGATATCCAAAGGATGACAAAACTCACTTTTGCTGTGGCAGCAGACTTGGTTCAGGAAGAGAGGAAGGGCTTGCTTCAGATTTGGGGAAAGGACAAGAGTACAGAGCTGAGGGGCATCAGCAAGCTCAGGGGTGTTTAGGGTGCTGCAAAGGTTTAGCGAGGTCTGAGACAGTTTAGGAGCAGAGCCTTGCCTTGCTTTGGGCAGCTGCCGAGGAGGCAGCAAAGCATTGCCCGTACTGCAGGTGAGAGCAGCCAGTTCTTCCACCCTGCTGCTCCTGCTGCTGCACATTGATCTATTGATCTGTGCTCCTCAGAGTCCTTCACGCTGTCCTAGTGCCTTCCACACGGCTTTAAGTGGCAGGATGCTCACTCCCAGGAGGTCACAGGTGAGAGCTTCTGTGGGTGAGCAGAACTGTGGAATGTCACAGCTTCAGAACCTAAACCCCACAATTCTCCATGCCTGCTGCATGTCCCATTCTTACACTTGACCTACAGCTTTTCCATGGGGGAAGGAGACTCCTAGTGTGGGTGAAGAAACACCAAGGGCTGGTCTTTGTGACTCCATCACTGATTCGTGGTCTGGGGACATTTCCTTGGCTTCACTATTGCCCTTGGCTGCGGTCCCTGTTCTGGCACCAGGGTTTCCTTTAATGACACTGGCAGTCCTGGCTGTTTTGTTATATATATTCTAATTCCTAGTTACTGGTTTCTGCTGATCTGATTGGATATTTGTGCGCTAAATTCACTGTGCACAGTATATAACCTATATGCCATGCAAACAGTGTAAAACCTTTTTGGAGTGGCCAACTCTTTTTTGAAAAAAATGCAAGAGAGAGAATAATAGAATTGGCCAAGTGTAAAATTCAGAGCAATTTAATATCTGGCATAACGGAAGTTCATTCAATCTAAAAAGAAGTTGGAGAAGGAATGAGAGCATGTGCCAGTGGGTAACTCCAGGTCTTCCCTCTCATTAAACCACGCTGCTGAGCAGTGATGCCAAGAAACTGCACATCAAGGGGGTGACAGAACTTAGTAGACATATTTCTGGGAAGAGGAAAAACGATCAGCATCACCTGAAATCAGCATCACCAGAAAATGAAAACAACCCCCTGTGATTCTCTGAGGAATCAGAGGAGGCTGGAGAACAACTGTACCTCTCTTGAAACAAAGAAAGAATTTTAGTTTATTTAACAAATGTTTCCTCCTGGAGTCAAATGTTATCAGCATTCAGCAGTGTAATTTGTTGCTTTGGGAAGCTGGTATTTAACACAGTGACAGTGGCAGGGAAACCCCTTTGCTATGAAGGTTTGCCAGTTCCAGTTCTTCCCCTGTGTTAGAACCTGGCATTAGCATTGCTAGTGCAACAGGTTCCTGCATCCCCATCGACTGGAACTGGCTCCTCTGAGAGCTAGGGATGGGAGGTTCCTCCTGCCACAGTCTTTGAGGGGTGGGGCAGCCCAGAGCACATGCTGTGATTTAGATCCTCAGGCACCTGGGCACAGGGAGGAGGCCTCTGAGTTTTTTTTCTCCCTGAATGGCCCGTGGGCTGCTTGTGCTATGGGAGGAGGTTGGAGGAAAGGCTGCAGAAAGGCTTTTTAACAGCCACCAGGGAACTGGGAGGAGCTGGGACTGGTGCTCTGGTGAAGGAAGAGCTAAGGCTTCCTGCAGCCTGGTGATTTTCATGTCTCTGGAGCAGTCAAGGGGAGCAGCAGAGCCGTGATGGATGTGCAGCTTTGTGGATGGCTGCCCAGCCAAGCCGTGTTTATCCATCCTGTACCTGAGCATGCGGGACAAATTTTTCCACACACGCTCAAGTTGACTGAATCTCCCGGCTGAATCAGATAATGTGACATGCAGAGGACATTAGCACCGCTTTGGTTCAGGTGCCCCAACTCTCTTATGTGCCACATGCTGCCTGGTTCCCTGCCCTGCAAGCATCTATAACCCAGTATGAGAGAAGAAACTGTGCATTTCCTCCAAAACAAAAGCCTTTTAGTCATGGAAATGAGGCACAGCTCAACAGTTGCCTTGTTTTTTGCAGTTACCATACAGAGGAGATCTTAGAAGGTGGGGAAGCAATAAAGCCGGCTCCCAGGTGTTTATGGGCATACTTAGCATGGCAGACCAAGCTGAAAGTGTCTGAAAACTTGACATGCTGCTGATGTCGAGCAGCCCTGATGTACTTGTGCTGAATTGAATGAAAGAGCCCAGGCAGGTCTGGCATAAACTGTCCATGCCTGAAGTTTGATGTGTAAGAGAGCAGGAACCGAAAGAGAATCTCAAAAAGGAGGATATTGACACAGTGACAGGGACGTTTCTCAAACTGTGGGTCTCCATCTCTGAGGCTGGCACTAAAATAGGACAGCAGGCATTAAGGGAGATCGTTCACATAAATCCTGGCAATGCTCAGGGAACAGGACAGCAACTCCCTCTGAGCCAGGGAGCGAGGATGGCTGCAGCTCATGGCTGTGAGCACATGCTGGAGAGTGAGGAATGAATTTCAGGCTTGATCCTGGAGGGGATTTAGCTCTGGAGACAGAAGGGGGATTGATAAACCTGCTTCCAGTGGCTCTGACAAACACTGGTCTCATGGTACCATTCAGAGTGAATAAGTGGGAAACAAAAGTAGAGTTGTTTTGCAAGGTGGGCAGGAATTGAGACAGGATAACAAGGACCCAACCAAATTTTCTGCTCTGTGAACAACCAGGAAAAGAGACTGTGTGGAAATATTCAGAGCTGTTTCACTAGTTCTGACTATCCAGGCCTGAAGATTGGCTAGCTAACTGCAGAGTCTTCCAACTGATGAATTTGCAAGTTGCCTTAGGACACTGTCTTGTTAACTTTCCCTTGTAATAGAAATACTTTTTCTTAACCATTATGGTGCAGTATTAATTTTTTTGTGTGTTACATTAATGCTGTGGAGCTCCAGGCATGCAATAAAGTTTATCTGCATTAGTGCCCCATGAGTCTGTATGTCTGGAGACTGTAAAATAGAAGACAAACCAGCACATGGAATGCTGTGCCACAGAATATCCCTGTACCCAAAATGTTCTGGGTACCACAGAATAACCAAAGAGCATGCCAGGAAAGCTATTAAAAATAAATATAATGAAGAGAAGCACAGGGAAAAAAGAATTTAGGGGAAAAGAAAATCAATAAATTTCACAGAAAAGGGGGGAAATAAAATAGGAATGGTTAGAAGAAGAGAAAAAAAATGAGAAATTTTTTTTAAAATCTGGTTTTAATCTGAGTTCTGTGTAGCACGGAGACTTAGGAACACTTGTCTGTTGCACCACTGGCAGCTATGCAAAAGGAACAACAAGGGCAGCTCATCTGTTCTTCTCTTACTCTAATGAAGAGAGACATGCTGCCTGCCAGAGGCCAGCAGAGAGCTTTGGTTTTCCATGGGTCAGTTTATTTTGCTGCTCACTTTCAGTTTGGCATCTGAAAATTTTTCAGGAGAACTTCATTCTTGCTCCCTCCAAAGCTTCTCCTACTTTGTATTCTCCAATGTATTTCTGAAATGCAGGGTTTTTTTTAAAATTAAACCCTTTTGGGTTTTTTTTAGCCCTTATATCCTCCCTTATTTCTTAGTAATAGCTAGAAAATAATACTTCAAGAATTGCGATATGGAAGGGGAGGGGGAAAGCTTCCCTGCTCTGAATCTGCTGACTTAATTCTATACAAGCTCTAGCTAAGGGAAAGATATTTCTGAGCTCCCTTAGAAAATGTAATTATAGATTTAATTCTATAGTACATGTTTTGTATGGTGCTGTGGGAGTCGGCCAGCTTCATTCTGAGGCCACTTTCTATCACCTTTTAAAGGTTGTGGCCATCAGGGGTTCCCCGTGGACTGGTTGTTTGTTTTTTTTTTTAAAAAAAAGGGTAATAATTTCTCCCACCTGAAAAAATCAAGGGGGAACTGACTGCCAGTCAGCTCTTGCCAGGGAAGTTGCTGAAGGAAGTCTCCAAGGAAGCCATTTCCATGTGGATGAAGGACGTGAAGGTGACTGGGAACAGCTAAATTGGATTTACCAGGGTTAAATCTTGCTGTACCGACCTGATTGCTTTCTGTGAGGAGAAGATGGGCTCTGAGAAAGAGGGAACAGAAGTGGATGTTTTTCCCCTTGTCTTTAGCAAGTCATTTCACAGTCTCCCACGGTGTCTTTGCAGCCAGAACAACGGGGTGTGGCTGCACGGTTAAACAGAGAAATTGCAGGTAAACTGAATGGATTTGGCAAATTTGTGGATTACAGCAAATTGCAACAAATTGGGGCAATAACTGATCACCTGTAGGACAGAGTTACTACTCAAACACTGGCTAGAAAGAAGCTTTGCAAGAAAGATCCTGGGGGAAAGCAAATAGAACAGAAATCAGCAGTGTGCTGTTGTAGTGATGGTGTGGAACTGGATCTGGAGCACTCAACTTATAGGGAAAGGCTGAAGGTGTTTGGTTTATTCAGTCAGAAAATAGAAGGTTAAGGGGTGATTCACTGAATTCTTCCATGTCCTAATGAGTGACTGACAGGAGAAACAGGCTCTTCCCAGAAACAGAGAGTCAAAATTGACAGCAGGAAGAAGTTACAGCAAGAGACATTTCACTATGTTGTTCATTATGAAAGTGCTAAACACTGGAACAGCTTGACAAGAAATGGCCTCAAGTTGTGCCAGCGAGGTTTAAATTGGATATGAGGAAAAAACTCACAGAAAGGTTGGTCAGGCATTGGAATAGCCTCCCCAGGGAAGTGGTAGAATCACCAACCCTGGAAATGTTCAGAAGGTATGTGGATGTATCACTTGGGCATTGGGTTTAGTGATGAACACAGTAGTGCTGGGTAAACACTTGGACTTGTTCTTAGAGGTCTTTTCTAACCTTAATAACTCTATGATTCTGTGATTATAAGATTGGAAATTTTCAAAATCTGAATAACCTTGGGCAATCTGACCTTACTTTGAAGACAGCTCTTTGAGAAGGAGTTTGGACTAAACATTCAGATATCCCTTCAGATACAGTAGTTTTTCCTATGGTTCTGTTGTATACCGTAAAGGACTTTTATGGCGTAGAGACTGCAAAATAAAACTCTGCCATTACTTAAGACAGCCGCTAGAGAGAGGTGGGAAAATGAAACGTTCTTGGTTAGCATTTGTCGTATCTGCGTGGTCAATGCAATTTTGGAGAAGAAATCATAGAAACCTTGGCTGGAACAGACCTCCAGAGAGACTTAATCCAGCATCCAACCTCAAGCAGAGCTGTTGCTGACAACAAATCATGTCAACCATACGTTGTTTGGTTGGATTTTGGGAAACTCAAAGAGTGGAGATTCAAAAGCGTCTCTCAGCAAGCTATTCCAGGCCTGCACCACCCACCTGGTGAAAATGGGTTTCCTACTAACTTATCTCAACCTCCCAAGCTGCACTTCATGGGTATTGCTGAATGTTTTACCACCAGCCACTATTACTGAGCTGAATTTGGCTCCATCCCTTTTAATACCCTTCAAGTGGTCTGCAATTAGATTCTTCTTTGGATTCCCTTTTCCAGGTTAAACAAACTCAACTCCCGTCTTCTTGATGGTTGTATCCTCTAAGTCCCTGAAAGCTTTGTTAACACTCTGCAAATGTTCTTCCCATCACCTCTTGAATAGGAGACCCAAAGCAGATTACTGCATTGCAGGTGTGAATTTCCTATAAACAAGCAAGAGAAGTTTACTGCTGTTGCAGCCAACTATGCAGTTTGAAAGACCCATGTGCAGAATTTTGTGTTCCATTTCTGAACATCATGAGATTTCTGTTGTCCCCAGGCTCAAGTTTATCAAGTTCCTTGTAACTTGAAGTTTTACTGTCATTTGACACATTTCCACACACTGCATCTTCACCTGCAAATTTGCTGAAGATGCATTCTGTCTGATCATTCAGGCCAGTGATAAAGATGTGGAATAATATTGTCCCAGAATCAGTCCCTATTGTACTCCACTTACTGGTTGCCAGCTGGATGCTGAACTATTCATTATTGCCCTTTAAGCCTGGTAATCCAACTAATATCCAGCCCATTTAGGCCCATTCATGCAGTCTTTATTTTTCGCAATCACAGAAAATGCTTTGCAATCACATGTCAAAAGCTTTACTCAAGATATTTTACCACCACTGCTTTTCACTAGAGCACTCACCCAGGGTGATGGGATTCGGCTATAAGTAGTGGCTGGATAATGCAGCATGAATTACTGATATCAGCCATCAGGATGGATGTTTTCAAAGGGCAGTGAAGGTCTCACTCCACAATCACACAGGATGTATTCCCAGACAATGTGACACAAACTGCCTCGGCCTGGGAAGTGGATTCTGCTCATGAGCTTCTCCCCAGCCTTGGTCTGAGCAGCCTGGCTCCAAGCCAAGTCTGGGACTCTTGGGATCAGGCTGCAGTCAGAAGTGCACATCCCATTCCCTGACTGCGACATGCCACTCATACTGAGAATCCCTGTCAGTCCTAATGATGGGCTGTGTGTCCCATCTGTGACTTAGCACACTTACCATTAACTCTTCAAAAATTAGGTTGAACATGTTGTTTTGGCCATATTTTTATAGAATAGACCTACTACTACACAGTGTTACCCCTTCTTCATTTGCAACCACCACATATAATTGAGCTCAGAGAAGAGGTTTCCTGTTAAATCAGATGTGTCTGTGTTAATTCTTTATTTTTTGTGAGGAGTCAGGTTCCTCAGCTGGCCCAGTGTTGTGACAAGAACACCTCACACTCTTTGCAGCATGTTTTGTCAAGCTCCCTTCCTAACACCGGGGCCACAGCTGAAGATGTCCATCTCACAGACATCTTCACCCACCTGCTTACGAAGAAGGCTCTGCTTCCTTTGGGTACAGGGTAAGGGATGTGTCCTGAGCTGCTGGGTGTACAAAGCTGAAACTGGCTGAGGTTGGGTGATGCTCATTTCAAAGCAAGATTCCCTCAAGTTAATGTAATGTCCCAAAAGAGTGCATCACTAATCCTACTTCTGCACTTGTACAGAGAAAGTACAGCAAGGTCACTGCTTCTCAGCCCTCTTAATTAAAAAGCAGACCTCATGACAGGCAATTGTCCCTCAGGCCCAAGGATTTGCTTATCTCTTGCAAGCTCAGTAGCCAATACAGACTTTATCCAGAAGTGGGATGAGAAGAACTGAAGAGCAAGACTCCCCACCCCTGGTAAGCCTTGTACTAAGCCTTACAGAAGTAAAAAGACATCTGCAAGATGATTTTTACCATAGTGCAGGAAGCACAACAGCATGTGGCATCTTAACAGCACCGAAGCATCCGATCATAAGTTGCCTGAGCTCCAAGTGAGGCCAGGGCCTCCCGTCAGTTTTTCAATTCGCTAATGCTTGCAGAAAAAATAAGTGAGCAGCAGCCAGAGTCAGCTGAGCCCAGAAACTAATAAACTTACCCAGACAAGTGGAGGTCTCTGTGTATTTTACTGCCAGCTGCACCGTGCTTCAGCTTATGTGAACCATAACACAGTCCACTGGGATCCATGAAATTGTGTTAGCACATCAGTAACATACTTGAGGATACACTTGTATCCTCACTTGTGTACACTTTTACACTTGTAAATTGTTCCCGTGGTACTGCAGCTCCTTGCTTGGAGATACCAAAAGATACACATCAGTACTGCAGAAAAAATCTGATCACAGTAAAGAAGTCTGAGAAAAGCAAGTTAAAACTTTTTACAGCTCCTTCTTCCGATTTAGCTGCCATCCTTCAGTCAATACTGACTCTCTTTGGGATCCTAATGACATTGTCTTTTCATTTGTCTTTGTGTACAGGGAATGTTAATAGAGAGATCACTATCTGTATTTATTTCTACAATAATGGATATTCAAATTCATTATGTACATGCACACCAAAGTTATGAGGGTAGGTAGCTACTTCTTTCTCTCTCTACATGGCAAAGGGAACTGTTTAATGAGGTTATACGGCAGGGAAGGAGCAAAGAAAATGTGATAAAATTATTTGGGGATTGGACCAATTAATCCACAGCTCTCACTAATGTGATTTGCATGGGCAAGGAATATACAGTTTGCCCTGTAATATTTTCTTGAGACACCTAGGATCATTTATATTGTCCTTTTCTATTCAAAACAAAGGGAATAAGTACATGTTTTCAAGGAGAAAGCTTAACACATAAGTCTCCTGTGCAATTTCTTCCTGTGAACCAAATGTAAAATGGCTGCCAGATGCTCTGGTTATGGCTGTTAGAGATTTATGGCTTCAGCCCACAGGCAATGAATAGAATAAGCAGCTAAATTTAAAGACAATTTTATCAGTATAAACACAGAGACATGAAAAAAGGAAGACTTATTATATGAGAGGAATAAACTTCAAGGGGAAAAGACCACTGGGAACCCAAGCAGGAAACTATGAGAGCAAGTGGCCTCTTTCAACATCATTTAAATACAACAATCAAAATTGTAGTACTAAAATTCAAAGCCAGAGATGCAGTTTAAGGTGATGTGGCTCTCATACTTTATGGGAGAGCTGGTACAACCCACTTGGCAAACAGCCTGGACAATCATCCCTGTTTGCCTTGAGTGCGAGAGCACACAGGGAGCACGGATAAAACACACAAACTGGAGGGCAGTGTGCCCCAAACTCATCATATTGAGTAAGATGACGACCATCAGCCCTTTGAAACAGGGACTGGTGAGTTATAAAAGGATTTCTGAAATGAAGAGTTATCCCAAATAGAACTAAAGGAGTGGCATGAAAATTTGTATTGTAGTAGAGAAATCTTGAAGAGAGAGGAGTGGCATGGTGGGCCTGGTTTGGGTATGCTAGAAGTTGTCCTGTGGCATCACCAGCCTGCCTAGGCTGGGCTGAACGTCCTCTCCTGGGATGCTGCAGGGATCTGGTACCCAGCCAGCGAGGGACAGCACAGTTAGAAATCTGTAGGAGTTAACATTTGTAATTATCTAGTCCTGTGATCATCTGTCACACGACTGATCCTGACTCTGAGCAGACAGTTCACCATTTGTCAGTTAATCATGTGTTTATAAAAAATGAATAAACTGATTCTATTCTGACTTAGCTTGAACACCTAAGTGGGTTTTGCCCCTGCAACATCCTCTCACATAATCTGTGAATTCCATCACCGTAGAGTACCTTCATACAAGCCCAAGTCATCTATCTCCCACCAAGTTTCAGGTTCTGTGTTCTGGCAGATAAATAATGCATAGACTCCACATTTCTGGATCTAAATTGGCCTCCTGTGGAGAAAACTATTTGCCTATAGCATGTGCTTACAGACTAATTTTGTTATGTTTTCCACAAACCCTTCCTTTTGCAAGCTGTACTCCCCCTTCCCAAAACTGTCCCAGAGTCACAAGGGCTCCCAGAAGGATGATCTCTTAGGGAAAAATACAGAGGCAGCCAAACCTCTTGTCACCGTTGTCTCACAAAAGTCTTTGGTTTCCTATTCTTCCTCCTCCTGAGATATATTATTTCAACTTATATTTAAGTGTAACACTGTGAAAGTCTCTCACACTTTCTGCATTGAACTTTATCCCTTCAAGGTCCTGTTCCGTGGGAAACTTGTTCTTAGGAGTGGGGATTTTTGGTTCTTCAGAATTCACTTTTGATGACCTTGGCAATCTGGAACAGAGCAGTGTTAAAACCAGTGCACCACTGCAATAAATATTGTATTGTAATTTTAGCAAAGCAGTAGCACTGATCTACACTTATAATTGAATGCCACAAATAGACCTGCACTGGATGAAGAAATACGGCCAACAGAAGGTCTTATTTTATTTGCTTTCCTCTTTTAATTATGACTTTGTCTCTCTGTATGGAGAGAGAGTTGTTAATTTCCTGGACCGCTGTCACTCAGAAATGTTTAGGACAAGCTGTCTCCTCTGATCACACTTCAGCAGGTATGATTCTTCCCCGATTAGCCTTCTGGTCTGTTCATAATTAAAACTGGAAATATTAGCAAAGCCAGATTGAGAATTATGATTGATTATATTTTTCCCTAGAAAAGGCATTTGGGAGAAATCATCCCATATTTTTGTGTTCTTCTCATAAGTTTTATTTTTCTAATCTTTGTCTGTAACTGTCATACTCCCATTCCCCCAAATTTTCAATAAAAATTATAAATATGGCAATTCTGACTGATAGTTGTCATGAATAAAGTTGAAGCTAGGAAAACAAACAGCTTCAATTCTAAAATTTTTCAGATGTTCTCACTATGATTAAAAATTATGTATTCTTGTAGTAAGAATAAAACATTTACTATACATCTGATGTAACTGAAAGCTGGCTTGGAGACAGCACAAAGTCAAACTACCCAAAAGCAAGGTGTGTCCTTGGCTGCTTTGTTACAGTGGTTCAATTTAGGGCCAGATTGGATTATCTTTCCTAGGATAGAGAAATTGCCTTTTGTTGCCCCAGGGGAGGTTTGCATTAGATAACAGCAAAAAAATCTTCAAAGCTGAACAGACTGCTCAGGGGAGTAATGGAGTCACCATCCCTGGGAGTGTTCAGAAAACATGGAAATGGCCCTTGAGGACATGGTTTAGTGGTGAATATGGTGGTGGCGGCTGATCCACAGTTGGATTTGGTAATCTTAGAGGTCTTTTCCAACAGTAATGGTTCTATGTTTCTGTCATAATCAGTGTGGATACCCTTAGAGTCAGTAAAGGCTCAGAAACCATTAAGAAGAGCACAAGTATTTTCATGTTACTTTCAACTTGAGTAAGAGAATTAAGCTAGGAAAGCTTATTTTACCACTTCTATTTACCTCTCAGACCAAAATGACCAGGTACTGGCTACAAGCTTAGTAATATTCTTGTTTATCTTCTGTGTTGCTTACTGTTGAGAAAATTTAATTTTTCAGCCAACTTCTTAAAACCTGACTTTCTCTCTCCTAGCTGGGCTGTGCAGCACAGAGGGACACTCTGGTGCAGGTGTGCTTGTTCAGGGTGACAGAGCCAGGGCAGATGGATCTCACACTCTGTTAGGGATGCTCAGTAATGGGAGATGCCTCTGCTGGTCTTAGAGCATCATTAAAATTAATAACACAGGCAACTTGCTCAACAGAACAAGAATATTCCGAAGCAGACTTCAGGCCTCTAAGTCAAAAAATTTTTAACTCTCTCTTTCTCCTTGGGATTAAGTGGAGATTTCCCCATCTGCCTGCCAACCTACAGAGTAAAGCCCTGTTTAGGACTTAAATGGATCTTGTCTCAATGCTCTTAAATATTGTTGAATACATAAAATATCCGAACATAAGCAGAAATTATCCTGAGGAAGGAAGTGTATTTTTAGCATGAAAACAGAATCTTGCTGCAGTGTAAACAACCATCCCCCCCCCAAAAAAAAAAAAAAAAAAAACTCTTTTTGCAAAAATTTTA